>JANHFM010003693.1:450964-465474 GCA_032468115.1 Grayia smithii
ATTTGAACTGCTGAACTGCAGCTAGCAGTCAGCTGAAGTAGCCTGCAGTACTGCACTCTAACCACTGCGCCACCTCCACTCCAGGTATGCCTGGAACATTATTCAAAAAAAACCCTTGCATTGCTTGTACCATATTAGGATCCGTATTGTAAAAGTTTTGTTGCCCCATTCAAACCATCCAGTTCTGCCATCGTTGATTAGCCTCCTCCATAGGGGTCTATGGCAATCCGCCACAGCCAACTCGCTCCAGGCAACTCACCATAGGCAACTTGCCATGGGACAGTGTGCCATGGCCAATTCGCCGGACAACTTGCTACGGGAGAAGAGTTACACTAATACCAAAGAAATGGTGGAATAGAATCATTAAAGAAAGGATGTCAAAGGAGGGACAGAATGAAATGTGAATGACAAAAACTAAAATAATGTATTATTTATTTTAAATAATTAAATTGAATTGTTAAACTGTCTGGCAGCGAGTTGGCCATGGCAAGTTGTCCCATGGTGAGTTGACCATGGTGAGTTGGCCTCAGCAAGTTGCCCCATTCTGCCTCCATGGTGCTACTTGAAGCACTATAACTTCATCCTACCATGCAATAGTTCAAGCTTTATTGTACAAAGCCACACAAAATTATCAATTGTTTCTAAAATGTATATGTATGTTATTATAGTTAATGTTTGAATGTATGTAAAACTTTTGAACAGCAATTACAAAGTTCATTTTCTATCAAGAATATGTTTTCACCATAAAAGAGGACTTCGCATATTAAAAGGTCACTGCAGTAATGAGTATGCAGTAATGATGTACTATAGTTGGAAGGAACATATGAAAAATGTTTGGTTTTATGGGGAAGAACAGACACAATGAGGAAGTGGCAATATCTTGCCCAGGGTAATATTTAGAGAAGAAAAAACAATATTAAAAAACAGGATATCTTTATATTTGATAGTTTTAATGGAGAACATAAATGAAAAATAGAAGAAGTATCAATTATTCTATGTAAGTAACTTTCTTGCATGACTGTGATCCTTCCAAAATGTGTTTGATTTTCTAAAACAAAGTTTCCTCTTAAAAGCAGAAATTCAAAAGCTATCATTTTCATTTAGAGGAACATTCTATTTAACTACATAAAAGAACAGAGCACTTTTGAAAAATGCAGTTATAATAAAGATAATTTATCTTTCATTTTTAAGAAATCTATAAGACTGCAAAAATTGGGGACTCTTATTATTTGCATAGTACATAAGGTAAATTACTGAGAAGACACAGTATTAGAAAAATCTTTCATAATCTCCATATTAAGATTGGATAGAAGAAAAAAATATGTTCCAAAACATTTAACTTTTAAAACCATGCCTTCATTCAGCTCATAGCTGCACACTTGCCCGATAACTTCAAGTACTGAAGAAAACTAATTTCTACTACTGGGTAGTCATATGAACTTTAGCATTTAATTTTAGTATTTAATTTTATTTCTAAGAATACATGTAAATCAAACTTAATTAAAAACTAAAGGGTTGGCCTTTTTGTTTCCTAGTGACCCAAGCAGGACTGGACATAAAAAAATCATCCAGGAACTTCATGGGCCAGATGTCATTCCATACTAGACACAGATTTAAAAAACAAACAACCTGCACATTTAAATTCCTTTCACTTTTTAACTCAGTCACTTTTAAAATTGGTCCAAAAACTTTCCAGTTGAAAATAAAGACAGTTAAAGTTTAGACCCGCTTAAAAAAAATAACAAGACTTTCTCTAAAACCTAATTAACTGTGTTCTACCCCGGAGCTTGGCATACATGTATTTGAGGTCCTGGGACACTGCAGCAAAAAGAAAAATGAACAGCCTTAATTTCCTTGCCAAATGCTTGAAAGGTCATAAAGAAAGTAAGTTCAAGCATATACTACAAATATATTGCAGTCAATTTCTTCCTGCCAACAATGACTTTTAAATTTGATATTATATATTTTCCCAAGAAATACCATGTAGTCTTATATTTGTGCCCATAACCTTAGACTGAGATGGTTTTAATAAGCAATTATTACTTCTAATAGGAATCAGTAAGTTACAATTTAGGCCCATGAATATCATCATTTCCTGAAATTCACTTTGCCATTGTAATACTGAATGGGTAGCTGGCAAACCCTGTACTCTAGTGCCAAATATACATAGGCTGTCCTACCCTTCATAATTGGTGAATGATTAATTTGCTACTCCCTCAAAGCTTTCCAATTTCTGATCATTCCCATTCTAAAATATGCTACCTGTACAGCAATTTTATCATTAGTGCAATTGCAGCTGTGCTTGTCCATCAATGGTTTCCTCTGATGAATAATATGGCTTCACAGAGAATATTATGCAAAGCAAGCACAAATTATTTCCCCGAAATAGAGAGAGAAAATATTGTTCCATGAACAAGTTTAATTTGCTCTCAGATTAATGGTCAATTCTTAATAGTTGCCACTTCACTGCAGAGTTTAAGGCAAACACTATTTGGTAGAGATCCGTATTTTGAAACCAAGATTTAACATTCCAGTTCCAAAGTTCTTTCTACAAGTGAATGAAGTACACTTCAAAAATTATACATGTTGCTCTTAAGAAAAGCAAGATTTTAAAAAAAGAAGAATGGATGGTTAAGTAATCTAGTCCCACTTGTCTTTCATTGTTCCCAATTAATTTCAGATTTGTATATTTTAGAGCTATATTCAGAAACTAATCAATGCACTGTAGTCCCCACACTCTGTAACAATAACCAACCTAGCTTCTTTTTCTAAACCTCCCAAATGATCCATTGTCCTGAAATTAACTTCCCATAGAACAAATGTCACTTACCATGATCATTCAGTCAGTGTTTACATTTGCTAAGCAATTCTTAGACAGCTTTATAAAATCAGCATTTTGCTGCTCAATTTATTGCACACCAACTGAGAATGGCAGAGGATTGTACTCATTCATTAAATTCTATATAAATATATCTTGAAAATTTAGACCACGTAACTCTCCTGCTGCACCATGGACTAGCCCTTACTTGTGAATTTACTTTGTTTTTTCTTGCTATGTGTTTCCTGTTAATCTCTGGTACGTTGAAAAGGTTTGAAGAAAATTATGCAAATCCTGCAATACTTGTTAAAACATGGTCCAAAATGGATGAAGAACATGCAGGATTTCAACTGCAGAGTTATGCATTTAATTACTACACTCCCTGAAATCACTAGAATTTAACAATGCTTAGTTTTCAGCAGTTTGATCCTTTGTTTCTCTTTTTAAACTAGGATTAATGCAAGGAGTGCAAACACAACGTTCCTTCAGAAATCATCATACAGTCTTTAAAAAACCTCTTTACCTGCTGTCAGGGCTAAAAGACAGATATCAAAAAAGAGGCATTTTGATCATATCCACAACATCAAATCTAAAAAAGGGGGGGGGGGGCACACTTACCTCATGTTTCAGGGTTCCATGTTCTGAAACAAATGTAAAAATTGGCATGGTCAGTGACAGAACACTCAAACGGTACAACAGTAATCCCTAGCTCAGGGATACAGTGAGAGTACACAGAACGACTTTGTTTTGCTAGCTGATAACCTGTTTTCTGCTCCAACAACCCTGAGGCTCAGCTAGTTATTTTGCAACTGTGTTTACTTTTATTGGCTCAAGTCAGGCAGCACTGAACAGCTATAAAAAATGCTGGGTTTATGCTTAACTCCATGACACATAGCTTTCTGAACCAATAGATCTAAAATCTCTGAAACACTCTGAAGTCTGCAGAAACTTATAGAGATGAACATTTTCCAGTTTTAAAAGTATACAGTGATTTGAATCCTGACTTTAGCATAGAGCAATTGCAGTTTCTCCCAAAAAATTGTATCTAGAATATATTATTATATGTCTAGTATTATTATTACATTATATTACATTGATTTCTCATTCTGATGTAAGACTTTATGAAGTTTTTTCATTACACAATGTGCATATATTTTGTGCACATTTGTCTGATAGATTAAAACATACCAAATCCGAGTCTGTCTTTAGCCAAATATTGAAAGAAGTTTGGACTGTCATATATACTGGCATATATGTCCACACATATATGACAGTAGATTCAGTAAGTGATTAGCACATGTGAATGAGACATTACGAAACTTGTCCTATAAACAGAATGTTCATATTTCTTCTTTTAACTTAAAAAATAGTAATATAGATGCAGAAACCAGCTGGATGAGCTTTAAACATTCAAGAATACTCATTTGCATTTATCAAATTATAGTTCTCCTCTAAAAGAATCCTGATTTGATATGGGGAAGAAAGATTTAAGTTATTGCCAAGATCCTCCAGTCATAATTCTGATCCGGAAGGGCTTTTTTTTTTTAATATCCTAGCCACTATTTGTTTTAATCTGAGCCAGTTCACTACATTCATTTTGAATCATCAAATTTTGAATCAATGAATGATAAGAAATCATGTGATATTTATGTATGTATGAACTAGTCACTGTAGATAGCTATGTGAATAGATAGATAATCAAAAGAAGCTACTGGAATTAAAATATTGCAGATTTTTTAATAAAGAAAGAAAACAGGCAGTGTTCTGCATGATATATTCTGAAATACAATATTAAAAGCGTAGAGGAACACAAAGCAAAATATAAAGTTCATATTTGCAAATATTTCTTACGAAATCAAAATGAAAACAATTATAATTAATATTACCAAATAAAAATAATCAAGCTCTTAAAAGATCATGAAATGGTGCCTAGCTCTGTCCTTTTTTTTAAGAAAACACTAGCCCTATTATACTATGGTAAAACTGGTTTACCTCACAAGAAGGTATATACCTTAAGAATAAGGGGAAAAAACAAGAGAATCCTGAATTATATATGCATCATAAAGTGGCTTATGAGCAACAAACTTCAAATTAGAACATTTTAATATGTACTCAAAGTAATACACAATTCAAGACATGAGTGGACATGCCCTCTATTTTATTTGAATAAGCTTCTCATAACATGAAATATGATTCTCCTAATTTGACAGAGATGTTGTAATCCACAAGCTAGGATTGTTTAATTTTAGGCAGTTATCCAGGAATTTCTTCTCTCCATTGCACAACTGAAAAAACGACCCCAAATAGGCTATTATGTAAAATGTTTTTAAGAAACTACAAATCTTGTTCGTGTATTCCACCACTAATGTGTGAAAAATGGGTCTTATTACAGGAAGTTCATAATAAGAGAATTTCATGTGACAAAATTCACTACAGTATCTTCTTACAAATACAAGTCAATGAAACAAAATATATGCAACTATAGCATTAATATATAAATGCAGCCTAACATGCAGCAGTTCTCTGTTGCACATATATTACAGAAACAATTGTACTCAGATTGGCTCAGACCATTCCACAAACAGTTGAAATGTTTGAAGTCAAGTGATAGAAAGTCAAGTAGGGCCTCTAGTAAGGATTTATGGCAGACTACAGTCCCTGAAGCAAATGAGATGGCATTAAAAGATAGAGATCAGCAGTCAGATAGTGAATTCTAGTCAGCACAATCTTTCCAGATAAAGGTGAGATTGTGGGATCGCCCATTTGCACTCCAGACAGCTGTTCCTCATGAGCAGACTGTAGGAACTGTCAGCACAAGCTGATGAGTTGAGTGTCTAGGAGTCAAAAGATTTCAATCAAGTTTACAGCCATAATGCAAACTATTATGAACACAAGGTTCACACAAATCTTGCTTTCTTAAAAACTTTTGGATGTAATTAATTTATAGTTAAAGAGAGCTATTCTGATTAGAAAGATAGGAGAATCAAACCTGGGAAGTCAACAGTCTTACATGTTTTTTTTTAAAGTGGGCTTTCCCCATGCTGCTGAGAATCAAACTGATTTTCAATAAATGGTTGCTAACATGCTATATTCATTTTCAGATCCATACGCTTCATTGCATCTTACAAAGACCTTGGCAAAATGGAGTACACATATTATGCATAAGTAGATGGAAAAACTAGAGCAAGTGGATGAATTTATGTACTTCGTTTTACCAAAGACAGGGAAATAAAGGAAGGAAGGTGAATTCATACAAATGCTAATAATAAATTTAAAAAAAATAAAATAAAATAATGGGAAGTTAGTAAGGTAGTCCTTAACTTAAACAAGTCATTTAGCAACCATTCAAAGTTACAGTGGACTACCTTGGGACTACTAACAACCCAGATTCCCCAGCTAATTCTGGGAGCTGTAGTCCACACATCTTAAAGTTGCTAAGTTTGAGAAGCATAGGTGTGAAATAGCAAGAGCAAATACAGTTTGTGTAAATTAGATTTAATTAAATTGCCTTTTATTTTCTTACCTCACACCTTGAATTTCGCTTGTTTACCCCTTATTTCATATTTGCACTTTGCATATTGTTGTTTACTCTAAAAAGAAATGGTATGCTGGATATGTTCCTTTTTTATTTTTATTTTTTTCTCTGTTTGGTATCCATAGCATCTTTCAAATTTGTATTTTTAGGTCTTGTTCCACATGAAAAAGCTGCTGACTTCTGCTTTAAAAATATACCTAAATATGTAAAATCTAAATGTAATATACGTGCACACTCATAAGAAATTATGAGAAGTTACATCTGTCAGCTGAAAAAATTCAAATTTATCTTTGCATAATACCCTAAAAATCAAAAGAGCTAAGTGTTTTTCCTTTTTTTTTTTTTGTTAAATATTCTTTGAAAACAAGGCAAAGGGATTGGTATAACATTTTCCATTGGGACCGCTAGTTTTTTTAGCATAATTACTATTCTGTTTCCAATTAAATTAACTGCAGTTAACTATTGATCTAATATAGTAAGGACTTTACAAGATTAAATTTTAACAAGGTAGAATTTAGGCAATCAGGTCTAAACTATGCCCAGTGAAGGTGTCCAGGTGTTGCCATTCACTTTAATTCCATTAACTTAAAAAAATATTCACAGTCACACCCTATACAGTCTTCAGACCTGCTGACTTCTGTGCTTATATAAATGTTTTTCTGGAAGGAAATCAAAATCTTGCTAAAACAGAACACAGGTGTGATTAAACAGTGATAATTAAGATTTTTTTTTTAACTTCCCTTTTTCAGGCAGTTATGTCATTTATATTTATAAAATAATAATCACTGTTAGGAGGTCAAGTTTTTTCAGGAGAGGGACCAATGAGCAGACAATCAAAACAGAAATTTATTAGATAGTGGTAGACTTCTTCTAGATTATTAGTAGACTTTTTCACCAACTAAAGGTTTGGCAGTGAAACTTGAATCACAGCTAGCTTGCAACGTCCTTCCATATCAATAACTAGAATAACAGAATTAGAAGGGACCTTGGAGTTCAACTCCTGCACAAACAGGAGACTCTATACCATTTTTGACAAATGGCTGTCCAATCTCGTCTTTAAAATCTCTAGTCTGGAGCACCTACCACTGATGATGAAGGGAGGACAGCTGACTCTAGCACTCTTAGATGTGGACTTCAACTCCCAGAATTCTCAGCAATGTCCATGCTGGCCAGCAAACTCTGGATCCTGCACTCAACTCATCTAGAGAGCATTATTCTGTTTGGGAAAAGGTAGTGCAGAGAATTTGGGGGGGGGGGGTGTTCAGTCTCATCACCAGAATGTCTGTTTTGATAGCTGTAGCATTTCACTGAGTTATATTTTGAGCATTAACCAATTATTTTAAAATAATGAAATTAAGTATGTGGCTGCTTGCTAAATTCTCTGCAAGACAACAATACAATTCTGGAAAATAAACCAGTATTCTTAACTAGTAGTTACCAAACAGGATGATCAGCTATGGAAGCATGACATAGCTCCCTTTTATCAAAGCAGAAAGCAGACAGGTATAAAACCTGTCATTTTGGGAAAGATTTTGCACACTCCTAACACTTATCCTTTCTTATCTTACACAACATTAAAATGTACAGTCCTGTGATTTGCCTCATCAATTGGTCAGAAAAGTTTGCAGATTTTTCTCTCAAGTCCTATCATGGGTGAAATAATTAAACGATTTCTATTCAACTGCCGGAGGCAAAGATCACATGCAGACAACTTCATGGATTAATGAATAAATTATCATATTACAACATCAAAGATGCAGGATGTTCTTCTCCAATTTATTTAAAACTTCTGACCTGATTTTCTAAAATTAGAAAACTGCCCTATTTAAACGATCAAATTATGAACAGAAGACAGGTTGATCTATTATTCTGTATACCTACTGGAAGGGCTTTGTGAATAATCTATGTTGTCATGTTTGGCTTCAGTAATCTGGGTAAAAAATAAAAGCTTACTCAAAATTCCAAATGGCCTCCACATAAGGTTGTGAACAGTGGAGTATCTAAACCAGCATTTATGTTCCTTTAATAATCAAACAGATGCTTTTGAGAGGATTAAATAAAGGCATAAAGGATATAATTGCTTTCTGCCATTTTCACTGTCATGCCTAGAATCTATTATCAAGTGTTTTGGAAATAGATGACCATTTACTTATTTGTATCCTGCCTTTATTATTTTTACAAGTAACTCAAGGTGAACATACCAAACACACCTTCCTCTTGCAACTTTCCCATAACAACAAACCTGCAAGGTGGATTGAGCTAACAGTCTATGACTGGCTAGGTGAAAGTGGGACCAGAACTGTCTATGGAGATTCTCAGTCATCCAGGTCATGGTTGTCCCAAAGGTGCTTTTACAAGAGGCAACTAACTGGTCTTTCTGCTCTGAGCTGAAGAAGCTTCTTGGATGAGAAGTGAAATGTCTTCAAAGAAACCACCAGAAAGTCCAGTTGACTCTTGAAAAATTATGGTCTCCTGCTTTCTAGCCTGGTACCTAGACCAAACTGCCTCTATGATGGTGATGATTATACAGTATAATTAATGGTTGCCTTCTCCAATTTATAAATTCCTCCAAGTAAACTTCTGAATACTCACAGTGACCATTCTCAACAGTAATCTCCTCCAAAATTTCTTCAATGGGTGATCAGAAAGGGGAAGCTGTAATTTGAGAAGTATAGGAAGTTCTATCACGTACCTAGATCTAATTATATGATTCCTGGAAGCTCCTTACGGTATTCCAGGAGCTCTTACAGCTCTTTTGCTTCACAGTAAATTGCAAAAGGTACTGATTCCCAAAAAGCCATTATAGCAGTATTTATAAATATATTAACACAAAAATACAATGAACACAACTTAAGCAAAATTAAGTCTTAATTAAATCTGGCAAATTTATGACCTAATTAAAATAGAAGTCCAAACAATGCAGATGACTTACCAACTAAATTAACTCTGCAGTTTTCGAGTCTTCCCAAACATTCTTTGTGAACTCCAGCCCCACACTTCGAACATAAGTAGCCTTGATAAAAAGTTCCCCTGAAATACAGAATAGTATGGAAATCAGAAGACACTTGGTATAATGTAACAAACATTAAAATATGAAGCAGTTCAATGTGTGTGGCAAGAATGCATTCATATATACTTCCAGATGTTTATATCATAATAAATCCCTGAATACCAATAACCAGCAATGTTTTTGTTTGTTTGTTTGTTTGTTTTTGCAAATCTAATGGATATTGGTTACATAGATTTTTGGAAGGTCAACAATCCAAAATAGTGTGATCATTCCAAAACTTTTTTTCTGCTCAGTATATCTGGTTTTAGTGTTGATCAAATCCTGGACTTGGTGTGGAGACAAAGCTCTGGGATGTTGGGAGTGGCAACCTCAGACTCTTGATGGTATCTGTTACTTTTAATGCCAAGAGAAAGAAAGATGTGTAATCACAATAAATGTGATGACTATGCAGAGGCTGCTCATGTGACACATCGCTCAGTGAAGTTTATTGCTACTATATATTCAGAGCTCATGACTATTACACTGGTGTCTTCACACATTATGGCATAACACAACTGTATAATATGTGTTTATAATATTATATGTTGCTTCATGTTTAAAAACCATGGGGTAATATGCACACTATACTGTAGATATCGTTTTTGTAGGACTTTATATTTTACAGGATATATTTTGTAGGAAAATCTAGGATATTTTTCAAGTAATCTAATCATAATAGACAAGGATGTACTATTTTACATGCTTAATTGCACCCACTTACTATTTTAATATTTTGTTTAGCCTGCTTTCTTATAGTACAGCTACCCTGCAATCTGTTTTGTAAAGGCATATTTCTCTCAAGGGAGAATACAATGCTGAGTATTCTTTTTAATCAGTACTGTACTTTAAATACACAATATTCAACTATTGGAATCTGTCTGGGCTCAAATAAAGATTGTAGTATATGAATAATAACCTATAGCATTTGTATTTAAAAAGCCCACCCCATTGTCTGCTTAGCTTTCAATGGCCTTAGTGGAAAATAATTCTTTGTTTAAGGTCAATTTGAAAAGCAGCATTTATGAGTTTAAAAGCAATGAACTTAGAAAGCAATACAACAGCTACTAGTAGAAATTACACTTTACAAAACAAAATGATACATCACTGATTTTGCACACAAGTACCATTCAGAAAGAGGGAAATGTTATGTTTACTATTTGAACATATTACTTGGGTTCATGCTAATGCTGAATTATATAACAATTTTGTAGAATTTAAGTCTTGCTAGCTTTAAAAGAGAGATAGAACCCACCAGATAATTTGATGGGTTTATTGAATCCCATTTTTTTCCAAAGTGTAATATAATTTTTAGGCTGTTTTGACACTTACCTCAAAAGCATCTGACAGACTTTGCAGGATGTTACACGAGTGAAGGTATACATTTTAAAGTCATGTGTACTTGTTTCTGCAAACTGGGGCCTAATGTTTGACCTAGAATGTAAAATAGATTCTTTAATATTCATAAATATTAATAGAGTAATAATTCCATTTTCAATCCCAGAAAAAAATAGCAAATACTGTTTAAATATGCATTTTAATAAGTTGTTGGGTATATTTGGTTGAAGACTCAGTTCTGAGGTCTGTCTTGGTCCTCATTTGCCTGTCAGTGTACATTTCATTTTGTTGTCAGAATAAATGTAGAAATGACAAATGGCAGAGTAGAACAGCCTGAAACTTGCTTCTTGTATCCTCTTTTCTTGCTATCTGAACATTCTTCACCAGTCTTGGCATTTCTTATCAAAACTAAGAGGGGAGGAAGCCACTTCTGTACTGTGACTGTGAGGCAGGATTTATCCTAATCCTGATTATTTTAGAAAGTTATGAACCTAATTATCATCTCACATCTCTCATTTCTATCTCAGGGCCAGCCTTGTATGACACTGTAAAGTTCTTAATTCACCCAAAAAAAAACCAATTAGGGCATTTGGGAAATGCAAAAATATTATCTAAGCAAAATATAGTTTGATTGTAGTTTAATGCTAAACTTTTTAAAATGACACACTCTCTCTCTCTTTAGTGCATCAGGGTAATTCTTCAAAACAGCCTTTCAGATGTTTTGTATTTTATTTCCAGTCAAGAGTCATGGCCAATGAGAAATAAATTAAGAACTGCAGCCCGAAGTATCCATGACCTATCTTCCACTAGAAGTTTCCTGATCCTTCATCTACTGTTTTCTCAGATTCCTACACCTGAGTACACTGCTTATTACAACAATATCTTCATTAAGATCTTCCATATCTCCTTGAAGTTCTTAGGTTTTGACGTACACAAATATACTTCTGTTTTCTAGGGTTAAATGTGAGTTTTAATCCAAGTGAAAGCAATAACTTTTTCTGTTCTGGGCTGCCCTGCCCTGTAAATACTGACAAAGCCATTTATAATAGGTTCTGAGGTCTTTAAAATAGATGCTTCAACTTCAGAGCAGTTCTGAAGACTTTACCACTACTAGCAATGGTTACTTCAATTAACAAAATAAACAGATTATAATGGAGAGTTTGAAAACGGAAAGGAACTTCACATACTATATATGGAAGAAACAATAATGCTATTGGAGCTCAGGGAAGTTTCTTTTATATCAATATTAATAACAAACTATATATACAATCAAACCTCCACCATACCTAAATGTCTAGAGATGTAAAAAATGTCATGACTTCAATAGTCTTCTTCATATTGTTTACCATCATGTGACATTCATAATACACCTAAATGGTTTTGTTGTTTATATATTTCTCTAAAACATCCCACCTTATCATAGACATACCTGATTTGTGCCTATTTTTAATGCTCCTTGTTCTCTTTAACTGCAGAAATCCAAGATTGCATTTCTAACATTTATTGTTTAACAAGGGGGACCATGACAGTAATACAGAATAGAATTCTATCAGTTGTATCATTTGCTGCTGTATAGATTTTCCAGCAAAAGCTATATTTGCTCAAATTGTCATCCACCAACAGACCTGTCTAAATAAGCAATTTAAAATGAACACATTGGTTGCTAATGGAACACATTATCCTTATGTGTGTGGCCTCCATGTGCAATTTTTTTATAATGCCAACATTGATTTCTGGTCACAGTAAAATGTAGGTTGTGTTACAATGTGGAACATTTATAGTTTTCTATTTTGCCTTTTCACATTAATAAGTGAGCAGAAATATTAAGAAAGTGCAAAACTGCTGAGTAGTCGGCAGAGAATTATTTTTATCTCAAGCTCTTACACATAGGTTCTGCATTTTATGATAATTAGAAAGGCAAGAAGAGATTCTGTTATGTTTATTATTTTTATCCACTCTTTTGACCACATTTGAAAAGCATCAGATTTGAGAAGTCGTCTGCATTAATAGAGGGATAGAATCAAGATCATGTGAAGTTCTAGTACCGCTAGAAGTTAACTCTTTGAGTTAACTTCAGAGGTTTTGTCCTGTTTGGAGAGCTGGATCAGAACACAATGGTTGGAAACTAGCCAAGCAGAAAAGCAACCTAGAACTAAGGAGAAATTTCCTAATGGTGAGAGCAATTAATTAATAGAATAACTTGCCTTCAGAAGTTGTGTGTGCTCCATCACTGAAGGCTTTCAAAAAGAGACTGGACAGCCATTTGTCTGAAATGATATATGGTCTTCTGCTCAAACAGGGAGTTGGACTAGAAGACCTTGGAGGTTCCTTCCAACCCTATTATTATGCTATTCTATTCTATGATCATGGCATAGTAGATTGTAGATAGCACAGTGGGTTGATAATCAGCAGTAGTTTTGCATGATCAGCAGTAACCAAATATTTCCTTTCATGGAGCAGAGCAGAAATCACACTCTCTATTCTACTGCTGTTATGTACATAAAAGGGTTTTGGCACAAAAAAACCAAAGGCCTCTCCCTTTGGAAGGGCTCATGCTAATTACTCACAGTATTGTTGCCAGTGGCTCTGGAAAGTTAGCATTTTTAATTGACTGTATGTACAATAGCTAATTATTATTACATATGTTGTCCTTTCACTTCTTGTCTGTTGTCTGTCTGCCTATCTGTCTCTCCTCCCTGCTTCCTATCCTGATTTTGCCTATTTTTTGGTTTTGTTTTGTCCATTAACTTCTTTTATGTCTGCTGCCTTTAAAAAAAAAAGCTACATTTTTGCTAACTGAACTAAGAAGTATGTCTGTTTGCCCTGATCAGCATCAAGGGACTGACTGGAGAGGGCTGGGTGCATCCTAAACTGGGTGCATCCTAAAGTACAGTAATTTTCCAGAAAGTTTATCTTCTGTAAAGGCATGTTAAGTTATTTCACTTTTTGCTTTTTAATATCACCCACCAGCCAACCTCTATGCCAGTGTTCCTAAACCTCTGCAACTTTAAGATAGGTGAACTTCAACTCCAAGAATTCTCCAACCACCTTAAAGTGGTCAAGGTTGAGAAACATTGTTCTAGGCACAGTCCTTGCTTAATAAGAAGATTTCATACAAGGCAAATCTTTATTGCAAATGCTTCCACTTCCATTCAACTGTAGCTGAAAAATCTCAATTTGAGAAAATGACAAGAATGCCTACAAGTTCATCCAATTTAATCAACACCCTTCCACTGATCTCTATCCCAAATAACTTCTGGCTAGGACTGTTAGAAATATTCTGTAATCAACACAGTTCTATTCCCTAGATCAATATTTAATTTTCTATTTCTGTCTTCTCCTTTTTGCGTCCAATTAAAATTGGTCAACAGCAGGTTGAAGAGCAGTGCCATAATAATGGCAAAGCAGAAATAAGAGCAGCCTCTTAGTTTCAGAGTCTATCTCCAGACATTCCCTACCTCGCTTCCCAAGTTAAGCATCTGTGTGGGAAATGCCATTAATATCTTCAGCCAAACTGCAGTTACCTTAGGTGGATGGCAGCTTCCTCACATGCAAGCCATCATGACAAACTCGAACTTTCTCAAGATATACTTTTTCTTGTCCTCACAACTATCCTGCAATTTAGCATAGACTGGGAGAGAGTGACTGTCAAAGCTTTTGCTTAAGTTCATTATTATATTTCCCCTCTCTTCAAATGGTGTGGGGGGGGAGAGAAAGAGAGAGAGAGGGAGGGAGGGAGGGAGGGAGAGAGAGAGAGGGAGAGAGAGGGAGAG
>JANHFM010003694.1:2558-16591 GCA_032468115.1 Grayia smithii
ATTCCAGTCACCCATCATTATGCATGATTTGTAATCCAATTGTATTATTTTATTATGCAAAAGTTTATAAAATTTATCTTGTTGCTGATTGGGTGCGTACACTCCAATTAATAAAATTTTCTTCCCTTCTAATAAAAGTTCAATTAAAAGAAATCTTCCTTGAGTATCAGCTTCAATTAATTTTGCTATTAAGTTCTGTTTAATATAAATGACAACTCCATTCTTCTTTTCTGAGGAAGATGCAACAAAATGTATGCCCAGTCTCTGATTTATTAGGTACTTCTGATCTGTTGATTTAATATGAGTCTCTTGCAAACAAACTATGTCATTTTTAACTTGTTTCAAATACTGAAATATCTTTCTTCTTTTTTGAGGTGAATTTAATCCATTAACATTCCATGTCAAAAATTTAATTGCCATCTTTACGGCCTTGAAGCCTTTGGAGCGCCAAGTCCAGATCCGCCCTCTTCATTTTTGGCCTCGCTCCTCCCACTGCTTCATATTGTTTGCATCTCAAGTCTCCTTCTTTACACTGCTGTATCTTCTGTTTCTTTTCCATTTTCTTAGTTGTTGCTCTTGTAATCCTTTGCTCCATAGGTTCCAATGGTGTCATTGGTTGATCAATACACAAATTTTGTTGCTCTTCTTCTGTTAAATCACATGCACCTTCATCTTGAATTTGAAGCTCCGTTGCTTTTTGTTGTGGTTCCTTGTCACCCTCTCCTTCAGATACTGATGGAATTCTGGCTTGTAATACAGTAATATAAAAATCTTTTGCTTTCGATACTGTATTGAGGGTATATCTTTTCCCTTTATAAATTATAATGATACCAATTGGAACATCCCATCTAAATTGCAACTGTCTCTTTCTAAGTTCTTCAGTCAAAAATGCATACTCCTTTCTCATTCTCAATATTTTGGGTAGGATTTCCTTCAAGATTGTAACATCTTGACCATACACTTGAAATCTATTTTTGTAAAAAACTTGTATAATGTAGTTTCTGAGTCTTTTCCCTTTAAAATAAATCACCACATCTCTTGGCAATTGTCTTTCTCTGGCTACTTTTGAATTAGCACGGTAGATTCTTTCAATTTCTCTCATCACATCTTCTTTTTCCCATCCAATTGCAATTGCCAAAGCCTCTGCACAGGCCTCTTCTAAATCCATTGTCGGCTCACACCAGGGAAACAGACAAAACAGGTCTCTTTCAAAGATTTATTGCAATTCTCTGCTCTCCCGGTCAAAGCTCCAAACTCTCAAAGTCGGCGTTGAGAGCAGCCACCTCTCTACGCCTATTTAAACTCCGCGGGTTGTCACTAACCAATCAACGATTGTGGTTTGCGTGACTCATATACAGTAGCCAATTGGCTTGCGATATGCCTCCTCTCGACGTGTCTCTACGTTTCCCCCCTCCCGTGCCTCGCTCGTCCGCCTGAAACCCACTCCAAACACCCGTGTGCCCTCCTCCCACCCGCAATTAAGCCCTGTTGTGACTTCGTTCTTCGTCGGCATGGTCAGCCTCGTGGTGTAATCCAGGGAGCGTACCAGGTTGGTGTGTGGCGAGCCGGGCGGGGCTCGACAGGCGGCCCCCTCTACCAGGAGCTGACCTATGAGGGATGACAAAAAGAAAAACAATATGTTAGTCATTATAGCCCCTATACCACCGTCCCTGGTTTCTTGGGGTTGCATTTATGGTATTTCCTGAGAAGACGGGGTGCTTTGATGTTCTCCGGACGTACCCAAGATGCCTCTTCTAGAGGATACCCTGTCCAGCGAATTAGATATTGTAATTTACCTCTATGTATTCGGGAATCTAGGATCTCAGAGATTTCATAATATTGGCCTTTGATTGGTTTAGGCGATGTAATGTGGGTCTTCACTTTGTCTGCGGACTTTAATAAGCTGCCGTGAAACACTGGATGTATTTGTCCGAGATACGGAGGCAACTTTAATTGGACCGTGACATCCGTACAGTTGGAAAGGGTCCTAGATATTTTGGGCCTAACCTTTTGCTGGGGACTTTTGATTTGATATATTTTGTGGACAAGAATACCAATTGTCCTAGCCGAAAAGGTTCCTGGGGGGAACGTTTCTTGTCAGCTTGTTGTTTATATACTTCAGCAGCTTTCGTTAATGCTGCATATATTTGAGGCCATACGGTAGATAATTTATCACTCCATTCCTGTGGAGTAACTCCCTTTTCCGGTGGGGCATTGTGTAGCTCTGGTATTGCCGGGAATTCTTTTCCCATCACTATCTTAAATGGGGTTAGACCCGTACTACTGTGTACAGCATTGTTATAGGCGACCTCCGCAAAAGGAAGCAGCTCCACCCAGTTATTTTGTTGATAATTGACATAACTATGTAAGTATCTTTCGATCATTGCGTTTACACGTTCTGCTGCTCCATTTGTACATGGATGGAATGTAGAACTGAGCCCTTGGGAGGAGCCCATCATGCACACAAATTGCTTCCAGAAACAAGCGGTAAACTGTACCCCTCTATCAGAGATTATCCGCTGTGGTGCTCCGTGAATTCGGTATATGTGCTGGATAAAAAGATGGGCCAGCCGTCGGGCTGACGGTAATCCCTTGCATGGAATAAAATGTGCCTGCTTACAGAATAAATCGATTACCATCCATATGACGGTATGGCCTTGACTTTCCGGTAACTCTACTATAAAATCCATAGCTAGGGTCTCCCAAGGGGCTTTAGGGTCAGCGACCTTCTGTAAGTAACCGGGAGGTTTCCCGGGCTTTCTTTTGGTTATTGCACATATGTGACATCCTGCACAATAGTCTTCAACGTCTCTTCTGAGCTTTGGCCACCAGAACTGTCGATGGGTTAAATGTAACATTTTTAAGTATCCAAAATGTCCTGCGTCTCTAACATCATGGCATTGTTCCAACACTTCTTTTCTTAGTATCTTGGGGATATACAATTTATCCCCTATCCAGCCTAAACCATCTCACATAGTGAGTGTGGAGCGGTTTTCCTGTGCCCATTCGTCCGTGGTTAAGGAGGTACGTACCTTATCTCGCCATCCGAGTTTGGTTTTATCTGCGTTTACGTGTTCTATACGGTGGGCTCTTGGCATTAAAGCTTGGATGATCGGAGTCAATTTGCTATCCCACTGTGGCTGACGCGAAAGAGCATCGGCCAGAAAGTTTCTTCCAGCTGGTATATACCATAGATCGAAATCGAACCTACGGAAATACTGCGCCCATCTTAACTGTTTAGCCGATAGTTTTCACGGCATCTGGAGAGCCTCTAAATTTTTGTGATCTGTCCAGACCTCGAACCGATGCTCCGCCCCTTCCAATAAATGTCGCCAGGTGAGTAACGCCCACCGGATAGCGAACGCTTCCCGTTCCCACACAGTCCACCTGCGTTCTGTTGGTGTTAATTTTCGGGACGTATAGGCACATGGATGTACAGTACCAGTGCTGTCCCGCTGTAACAGCACTGCCCCCACAGCTACATTGCTGGCGTCCACCTGGATGACGAATGGTAAGGTTGGATCTGGGTGTTTCAATATCGGCTTGCTAGAAAACAGGAGTTTTAAGTGCTCAAACACTTTTTGACATCCATACCAGTTGTTGGCTTGGCTTGGGTGTTACAGCGCTTTCTTTGGTACGTAACAGATTGGTAAGAGGCAACGTAACCTTGGCAAATTCGGGGATGAATTGCCGATAGAAATTGGTGAATCCCAAAATGCTCTGTAGTTGACGTCTGGTTCTGGGGGCCTGCCATTCTAGAACCGCTTTTACCTTGTTAGGATCCATCTCTATCCCCCTTTGTGATACCCAATATCCTAGATAGTCTAGTGTCCTGGTGAAACTCACACTTTGAGAGTTTCGCATAAAGCCTAGCGTCTAACAATTTGGTTAATACCTGGCGTACTAGGGACACATGTTCTTCTATTGTGCGAGTGTAAATGAGGATATTGTCCAGATAGACTAATACCCCTCGGTATAGATGTTCCCGGAGTATCTCGTTAATAAGTTGCATAAACATGCCGGGCGCCCCTTGGAAACCGAATGGCATGACTCTATATTGGTAACTACCAAGGGGACAAACAAACGTGGTTTTCCACTCATCTCCCGGCTTTATCCGCACCCGGTAATATGCCTCCCTTAAGTCGAATTTTGTAAATATCCATCCTGTGGATAAAGCCGCCAACAGGTCTTTAAACAAAGGAAGGGGATAGGTGTTCTCTACACACACCGCATTTAACCCCCTGTAGTCCACGCAAAGGCGTAGACCCCCATCCTTCTTTTCACAAAATAGAACAAGGGCGGCTAGCCGTGACCTACTGGGTTGGATGAACCCTCTCGCCAGATTTTTGTCTATATATTTGCGTAGTTCATTCAACTCATTTGGGGTAATGGCATACATGCGGGGCTTTGATAACTGCGCCCCCAGAACCAGTTCTATTGCACAGTCTGTTGTCCTATGGGGGGGGTAGTAGATCACAGTCTTGCTCATTGAACACCTCCATCAGATCCCGATACTCTTGTGGGACACAAGGGGCATGTATAACCCCCAGCTTATCCAGGTCTCGTCCCCCTTTTAGGTGTTCTTCTGGTGGTTCTGGGGCTGCTGTGTCGGGCTCTGGCCCAACCACTAAACGTATCTGCCTGCACCCGTTCTCCCACCATATCATGGGTTCCCACTTATCAAGCCATACTAACCCCAATATTAAGGGTTCGGTCATCTTTTCTACCACAATAAAGCGGATCATCTCCCAGTGCTCACTGATTTGCATTTTCACCGGTTCGGTTACCCTTGTAGATGCCGTGCCCCCCAGGATAGAGCCATCCATCTGTTCAAACTGTATAGGAGGTTATAGACGCACAGTGCGTAAACCCAAGTCCTCCACAACAGCACTCCGTATAAGGCACCGGGTACACCCCGAATCGATCAATGCCTTATGGTTCCGAAACGCCCCACTCCGAGTATTCAGTAATGTAACTGAAATAACAAAAGGATTGACAGGATCACTCACCATAGGGTCCCGGACCTCTCCTTCAGAGCTGTCATCCGACTCATCAGGACCAGGCCCTCGTTGAGCGGTAGGTCCTCCGCCCAAAACTGGGGTTACGCTGTGGGTTTCTTTGCCTGCTTGGCTTGACAGTACAGATGCTACACGTGAGCACCCTGAGGGTGTTGTTCGACCACGTCCTTCTGGCTTCTTCGCTCTTGGTGGAGATGAGGGTCGGAGGGGAGGCGCTGTACACTCAGCTGCCCGGTGCCCCTCCTGATCACACCGGAAACAGCGGAACGGGACTCAGCAGCCGGGACTGCCCATTGGTTGATATGTTGGAGCCCTTTCTGGTGGTGGACGGCGTGGGATGGATCCTTTGATGTTGGTGTCTCCTCGTGGTCTAAACTCCCTCAACCCCACATCCAAATCTACTGCTGCACTACACCAGGCGGACAGCAGGGGCGGCAAACCCCTATATACACATGCTTGGCGTAGATCTTTATCCAGCCCCATGCGGAACTGATGCACCAACATGCATTCAGGCCATGCCCTCAAACGCCCTGCTATTCTCCTAAATTCTTTTATATATTCCTTAGCTGGCCGGCCGCGTTGTCGTATGGCCATCAACTCCCCCTCAAACATCTGGGTTCGAGATTTATCTTCGAACCGTCTCCGTAGGACATCCAAAAACGGTCCCACACTGGTTAGCTCAGAGGCATGGTCAGTGTGAAGGTCTGCGACCCACTCTGCAGCCTCTCCTGTTAACACACCTGTCACTGCCACTACCATAGCCCACTGTGACGGGTATCGGTGACTGTGTAAATCCAAGTGACTTAGGATCTGGCTGAGAAACAAAGCCACTTGATCTGGGCTCCCATCGAACCCTGCTTGAATGGGTGGTGGCCCCCATAACATTTGGGGCGACCAGCCTGGATCCCTCTGTAGCCTCTCAAACTCTCTGTCTCTCCCTCTTTGTTCCTCCATTCCCCTCCTCTGTGTTTCCCAGTCCCCTCTTCCTGACCGTGCTGCACCCTGCTCGGCATGGTTGGACCCCCATTCCTGGGATTGGCGGGCTCCACATACCTCCGCCGACCCTCTGCTGACCTGTGCTTTGGGTCCTCCCCGCACCTTCAGCTTTGGACTAGCCAAGTGAAATCAGTCCTCCCCTGTTGCAGCCCATGGCTGCCAGGATGGCGCATCCTTGAAACTGGCCTCTCTGAACTGCTCCCTTAACAGCTCTAAAGTATTGACCCCCAAATCAGTAGAACGGCTTTCGCGTTCCTCTTCAGCTATCCACTTCTGTTCTCGCCACCCAGTAAACGCTGAGGGGGGTGGCTCTTTTAGCACCGAACTATGCCACCAATTCTCTGGGCTTAGCCGCCTCCTCTTCCTGCTGCCTCGCATCACATTCCAACAGCTTTTCCTTGGGGCGCACTACTGCCTGATCGGGGTTCTCCGCCGCCATCTCTCCCTCCGCTGGCTGTTCACTTTCACTCAGGTCCGTTGCGGTATCGGTCGTTCCTTCTGCCATATCGGAGCTCTATCCCGTTTCTCCGGACCCGAGGCAAAGGTGTTGGAATTTTGAACGCCGACTTTCTGTCGGCTCACATCAGGGAAACAGACAAAACAGGTCTCTTTCAAAGATTTATTGCAGTTCTCTGCTCTCCCAGTCAAAGCTCCAAACTCTCAAAGTCGGCGTTGAGAGCAGCCGCCTCTCTACGCCTATTTAAACTTCGCGGGTTGTCGCTAACCAATCAGCGATCGTGGTTTGCGTGACTCATATACAGTAGCCAATCGGCTTGCGATATGCCTCCTCTCGACGCGTCTCTACATTTCCCCCCTCCCGTGCCTCGCTCGTCCGCCTGAAACCCACTCCAAACACCTGTGTGCCCTGCTCCCACCCGCAATTAAGCCCTGTTGTGACTTTGTTCTTCGTCGGCATGGTCAGCCTCGTGGTGTAATCCCGGGAGCGTACCAGGTTGGTGTGTGGCGAGCCGGGCGGGGCTCGACATTCATATTTTTATCTTCACGTAGTCCCCTAATTCTAATTGCATGCTCCATTTCTTTAAATTGTCCAATTAAGAATTGTTCTTCAAATTGTTCAATCTTTTCCTCATGACCCTTCCATTTTTCTTCCAAATCTAAATTAGCATTTTTCACATCATCCATCTGATCATCCAAATCATCAACCTGTTGTTTTAAACATTGAAGTGCAACCACAATATCTGCTCTTATATTTTCATTTTCCTTCTTAAAAGCCGCCTCCATTCCCTATTCCAGCTTTTCAAACTTCTGCCCCCATTCAATAGATTGCAATTTCATTTCACTTTCCAATTTCTTCCCCCACCTTTCTTGTTGTTTTTCCAATTCATCTTGTAAATCTTTTAAAGTAAGTTGTACTTGTGTTGTAGGAGCTGTGGGTACAGGTATTTGCGATTTCTGTTGCAAAGTTGGAGATGCTGCTGCATTCTTAGGGGGAATGGTGGGTTTAGATCGCTTATAAGCCATTGTTCTAATTAATCATTTAATTACCACACCCTTTTTTCTTACAAGTCCAATAAAGTCACAAATTCTTCCAATTTTCAAGAAAAAGGGGCAAAAAGATCAGAGTCCTTATAATTCCCTCTTGATTAATGTAAATATTTATCTTTTTCTTATTTTTAAAGTCCAGATTTTAAACAAAATCCTTTTAAGTTTCACTTTCAGTGTTTTAACTCAGGCGCCATTTCTCTGTCCACTTCAGCACTTTCCGTAAGTTTAAAAAAAAATCTCCACTTGAGAGTTGAGAAGCATAAATTTAATACTTGCGATTAGAAGATCCCTGTCTTGCTCCGTTTGCTTATGTTTCAATATTACTTTTCGATAGATCAAGCAATGGTGGTTTCAGTGTCTTCCCTGCATCTGGGGACAGATGCAGGCAGCTTCCATGACTCGGAACTTCTTTCCCGGCTTTCAGGGGGCTCCTCTTTCGATCCCTGGACTATCCACCATCCAAGGACCTGGAGGGGCACGACCTCCACCAGGATGCTCGCTGTTCCCTCTTTTCCCGAGGGAACAGCTTCAAGTTGGGAGAACCAGCAGATTTTCGCTGTTCTCCCGACTTTATGAATCACGGAGCCGGCAGCCCATAGAAGAGGCTGTCTTCGACGACGACGCCAAACCAGAAGTCGATTTATGGCAACTTTTTAAAAACTGTTTTCCTTTTTTTTATATATATACAGATTTCTGCTACTGGAGAAGAATGTAAGATAGCAAACTTCCTCCAGTGCTTTTGTCCATATAAAATTGATAAGCTACCACTGAAATATGTGGCCCTTAATGTTTTGCATCTCTGTAGAAAATACCTGCATGACTTGGGGGGCACAATGCCTTGGATCTGAAGGCAAAATGTGTGCTGGATTGTACAGGGATGTAAATACAGCATGCATCTACTACTGAAAACAAATACATATTTTTCTGGGATCAAATGGCAGATCTGGAGGGTTAGTTGCATGACCCTGGGAAAAGGGATGGCTGCACTGAATTGCAGATATTTATTTATTTATTTATTTATTTATTTATTTATTTATTTATTTATTTAATTTAAATGCTTCCCATCTAACTGTCAAACAATTCTTGTTGTTATGTTCATATTTCCACGCATTGGAAAGCATCTTTTTGCCTATGAATTAAGAGTGTGCACGGTTCCTCTAGAGAGCATGGCAATGACAAAGTCAGCAGTGATCCTGTGCTTATTTTCTACAAGACACGATTAATGTGTATAATGGATGATTCTGCGCTTTTACATTTTTCTGAAAATTCACATTTGCTGAATGCGCATCTTAATTATTTGTATCATTTGTTTTGCTTACTAGCATACATTAGTAAATCTCCTATTTCTTTCTTTCAGTTGTTTCAGTATAGAAAAGATATTAATGAAATATCCATAAGAGCTTCCAAAGAAACAACTCTTGAAGTAATGTTGAAAAAAATCATTGGCCTTTGGCAGAAAACTGATTTCCATTTATGTCCCTATTACACTGAAACATCTAGTATTTGTATTATTTCATCTGTGGAAGATATAACTACTCTGTTAGAAGAGTCTCTGATGACAATCTCAACCATTAAAAGTTCTTGTTTTGTTGAACCAATTAAGGTAATCTTTCTTTGAGTATGTTGTGAAATAGTTTGAATATTGAGACGCTCAATTATTACGAATAGTTGGTTCCCATTTGGAATGTCTGAGAAACATCAGATAGTGGCTAGTGAATAGTTTAAATTATCAAATTTAAATTATCAAATTTAAAATATTAAAAAATGTGTCCCACCTCCCCATTTTTACTTAAAGAGCAGATTGTTTGCCTGCCTCAGATGATAATTATTCTGCTTTTTTTTAATGGTAGAACCTTGTTCATGCTTGGGATCATAAGTTAAACTTCATTTCCTGTACTCTGGAGGAATGGTTAACTTGTCAGAGACACTGGATTTATCTGGAGCCAATCTTTCAGGCTCCAGAAATAAAAAGGTATGTTTAAGTGTTTTGGTAATTAGATTTTAATATTATAACCCAAATAAAATACAAATTGAATAAATATTAAAATATTAAATATTATTAGCTGTAGAACAGCAGTTTTCATTTCTGTGCTGCGAAAAGTCCATATATGTGTTGCATCAGTGAGTCACAAATAAATGACAGAAAATGCTGCACAGCCACACAGCCAGAACTCTTCTTCAATGACAGCACCAGGGATAGACTGCTTCCATTTCTTCCTCTGAGTCCAATAACCTATGACATCATCTGACCTCCCCATGGGACATTATGGGAATTCCAGAAGTCCATATGAGATGTATAACTGCTCAAGTTAGTGTCCTGCGAGATGAAAAAACTTAAAAGCCACTACTACATATTGTGCTGTAGGCAATGCTTTGGAATGCAATAAATTACAGTACTAGTGTTTCCTCATTTAATATAATTTATATAGCTGTTCATTTCCCCAAAGTATTCTTGGTGATGTATAAAGATTAAAATAAAAGGAATAATAATATAATTTATAAAACAATATAACAACCCCCCCCGAGGAGGCATAAACTACGGTATTCTGCATTTTTGTTAAATGCTGTTTTCTGATATGTCTCATTAGTAGTCATGTAAAATAATTTCATGAAAATAAGTTGAACATATGTTCAACTTATGAACATATGAACATAAGTGTGTACTTGACAGAGGAAAAGATGTTTACTATACTAACAATGTGCAAATCATTTTGAATTCAAAGCAGTACTATTCAAAATAGGCTATTTTGACCTTATTGGAATAGTGTAAAATTCAGTAATCTTCAAGTTGGAATATCCCATTTTGACCTTGAAACAGCTGCTTTGAGTTCAAAATAGTTTGCATACTGTTAATATGTATCAGTATATATTTCTGTAGTAATGATTCTGAATTTTAAAAAGGCATTTAAACAATACATAAATGAACAATGTTGTTATACATAAGCTACCTCTAGTAGCAGATATTTCTTATGTCTCTAACATGGCCAATAATCAGTGTTTTCTGGAGAAATTAGGGAGTTACTTTAAACATTAAAATAATTTAAATATAAAAATAATATAAGGGATCTCAAATGGTGGTCATGAATATTTTTGTGGAAGTTCATGCTCACTCCTGGTTTTGCTGACCAGACCATGCATACAATCCAGGAAGAAGTCCCTCCTTCAATGCCCTTTGAGCATACAGCAATAAATTCTTGCAAAATCCACTTTTGAGCACTATCCAAGGCAAATCAGAAAGGATCAAAGGACCCTATATGACTATCCCTTTTTTCCAGAGCAGCTTTTCCTAAGGAATATCCCATTTGGTCCTGGTGCTTAGGATCTATGCCTGAGCATTGTGTTGCTGCTACTTCTTGCAGGAGGAGTATGCATCTGCACATGTTTCTGCATATATGGAAAACTGTTATGCACAAAGCACAGCCACTTGTTTATCACTTAGCTTTACTTCTAGATCAGGAATTCCAGGATATTTTTAAATGACAGGTTCTATAGACTGAAAAGTTTGAAAATTCTGTTCTAATGTAATTACCCATGCTAGATATTGTTTGATTACTTATTCTTTTTATTTCAGATGTGATATTGCATGCATGTTACTATTGCTGGGTTTTTTTCTTTCTAAGTTACTTTTGGCTATGGAAAATTAGCATAAAATTTTGCTTCTTTGTCTAAGCATATGGCTTAATATATTAATACATTTTTTGCTAAATCTAAATTTGGGGAATTAGATTTTTTTACTATGTGTGTATGTGTATGTATCATATACTTATTCATATACATATGATTTAATAACAGACAACTTCCAGAAGAAGCGAGTCTCTTCTCTGTAGTTGATAACAAATGGAAAGAAATCATGAACTTTGCAGAAGAGAATCCAAATGTTCCTAAGGCAACTACAACAAGTGGAATTTTTGAAATACTGCAGAGCAACAATGCATCACTAGAAAAAATACAGAAGGCTCTTGAGGTAAGTCAAAGAATCTCTAATGTCTGGCAAGGAATCATGAATAACATTTTGTAAACAGGAAAAAGCAGGAAGCATAGACTAGCTTCTGCACTCTACACGTAGTATTCTGTTGTTGTAAGAACTATAGTTTTATTCTTCTTGAAAAGAGAAATGGGTAGGAATTGGGGTGCACTTTTAAGACTGTGGCCTCTTTTACTTAGGTCATGCCCATAGATAAATTTATTATACACACACACAAATCTGTCAGTCTGCCTGTCTTATTTTAGTATTGGCAATTGCTTTCAGAGTAAAATAAAATTTTAAAAAATACAAATAAGAGCACAATACTGTAAATAATGTAGTGATGTAATTGTTAACATATTAAGTATTAAACACCTGCCAGAAGAATTAACTAGTTTAACTTAAATTAGCTTCTGATTATATTTTATCTTGAAATCACTAATTCCAAGTTGCAACTGAGTACTTTTTAGAAGGAATAATAACATTATAAAATTCAGACATCTGTGAAAGTCAAAGAAACATTAAGCTTTAATTCACACATTCATAAGAATGATATGGGTCAGGGTATTCTGGATTTCACAAATTTTAGATTTCTAAAGTACTTCAATGTTTCCAAATTAAAAAATGACCCCATTCAATTTTTTATATTGCTATGAAAAAGTTAAGAACTAGTAGATGAATAACAATTTATATGAAAAGTTCTAGTTTATTGTGCTAACCAAGGAACTGTTAGTGGGTGAAAATGACATGTACTGCAGATACATGTTTTATATTGGTATTGTATGTAAAAAAAACCATGTATCTTCAATATGAGCAGTGGTGTGCTGAAACTAACTCATAATAACTCATATTTGCCAGCACCTTATCTATAAAAATTACATAGCTGCACTGTCTTTTTTGAACTAAAAACTGCACTTAAGTGGGTCTGATAAAACTGAAGCCAGTGAAAAACAAATTTATTATATATATTATAATTTTATTTCACTTTATTATTTTTAAATATAAAAAATCTTCTTTCTAATTTTTTGTCAGGAGTATCTTGAAGTTAAACGTATGATTTTCCCAAGATTTTATTTTCTCAGCAATGCGGAACTCCTTGAAATAGTAGCTGAAAGTAAAAGTCCTGATGTTGTACAGGTAATGTTCAATATCAGATATATAAACTGTCAGTTTAGCTATTTTAATGCAATCATGTCTTTTTTTAATATTATTCTAATTACTATTAGATTTTATTGTCTTTCTAATATTTTAACTTGTGAACAAATAATTTTTATCATTGTTTTCTAATTCATCCGTCAAATAAATAATATTTGCCTCATATCTGTGATACAGCCTCATCTTATGAAATGTTTTGCAAATGTGAGGAAGTTATACATACGGCCACAATATCAGACACCTCCAGTGGTTTTAATGATCAGATCTGCTGAAGGAGAGATTCTTCTAATACCAAAGTACAGTATGCTGTTACTTTAAATTAATCAAATATAAGTCAAATGCAGTAAGGAAATGTTTTCACAGACATGCAAGCATTTTTTCAATTTTACAGTATATTTTTGATTCCAAGAAAAAGAATTAATAAAATGCCAGTGTTATAATAACATGTAAAGAAGAGTATAGTATACAATACTACATTTGTTATAAATGAGTGATATGGATAGGAACTATTTAATATCATTCAATTAAACAACAAACTTCTGTCTATGTATTGTAAGCCACAATGATTTTTTTGAGAATAACTCAGTGCATATGAAGGCCAATAGCTAAAGAACCAACAAATGTGATTTCAGATTGTTGTGAACAGATAATAACAGTAAATTTAATTTATATACTACTCAACTCCCTGCAACTCTAGACAATTTACAATTGTTAAAACTTTTAAAAACAGAACTATAAAAAAGCACAAGATGAAAGAATAATGATGGCAACAAAAAAAAAGACCTGAGCAAACAGCCAGATTTTTAAGGCACTTTCAGATCTTCTAGGCCCTTTGAAATACCAACTGGGTGGAATCTCTTTAAATAATGCGGGGTAATCTTATTCCAAAGGGCCAATAATTTTTTTAAAATGAAGTACTGTATTTTTTGGAGTATAAGATGTACTTTTTTCCTTCCTAAGAGGCTGAAAATTTCAATGCGTCTAATACTCCGAATGTAAGCCCTCGTGGTGCCCAAAATGACTAACTGGAACAGCTGCTGCCTTCTCTTACCCATTCCTTGCATTGCCTGCTTTAGTCACTGGAGTTCCTTCTGAGGATCAGTTGTGCTTTTGAAGCTATTTTTCAGCCCCAATGTGAGCAAAGCGATCTTCCATGCTTTGCCTGCTTTTTAAATTGCTGTTCCCTCCAACAATCAGCTGTGCTGTAGAAGCACAGCCCCAACCAGACCCAACCTCAAAAGCAGCGAGCAAATTAATAAATTATAATAAATAAATAATAAATAAATAAATACATAACAATAAGTAAATAATAAATTAATTAACTAGCCAGATGAATACCTGGTCGGCAGAATTCCCCCCCTCCCATTTTCCTCCCCAAAAGGTAATGTGCATCT
>JANHFM010003694.1:22949-33641 GCA_032468115.1 Grayia smithii
TGGCTTGTGCTTAATTGTAAGCCGCCCTGAGTCTCCGGAGAAGGGCGGGATATAAATGGGATTTTTTTAAAAAAATGCTGTAATTGTTTCCAGAGAGATTTCTTTGTTGATAAAAGCCATTATTTCTAAATGTCCATCTCAAATTAATGCAGATAAACACAAATTGGTAAAAATCAACATGAATTTATGAGAAAAAATAGTGTTAAAACTAATGTTGCAAGATTGATATATATTCTTAAAATTTCTATGTTGGTAAATTATTTTAAGGAGATTGATACATTAAGGAGAATGTTCTTATGAAATGGGAACAGTTATGAGTTTCATGTGAAGGTGGGGATTTAACTTTCTTGACTTGTGCCATTGTACTTACTTTTTGACCTGGTGCTTCATGAAATTTAAACCATCAATTAAAAACCATTACAGACAAAATTAGAACATTATTATTATCCTCTTTAATATCTTGGCCGGAACTTTCTTCCCATTTTCAAAGATGCAAAATATACAGGGTGTACTAAAAGTCAGATCCTATAGACAATTTATTAGATAAATTACATTAAATGTTTAATTGGTTGTCATTCTTATCTAAATTCCTTAGTCTTTTGATTTACATTAAGATCAGTAACATTTTCTTTGAATAAAAAAAGTAATAAAACATATTGTGGTAAACCCAGTATATAGATGATGTTGGGAAGGAGCCTTAAATCTGATCCTATTTTTCACTAGAAACTGACATTATGGAATAATCATAGCTGGAAATTATAGGTAAAACTTTTTTTTGAAAGTTCATAGGCAAAAGGTTAATAAGGAAAAATGAGATCACAACTTTGGATCAGCTCATTGTTCATCATCTGATGTATTGCAAGAATAATATTTTTTTCTAAATATATGGTTTCTAAATATATAGTTAGTTTTTAGCTGTAACTGAAAAGCTTAGTTAAAATAGATGTGGGAATCTATAAACAAGTTTGAAAAAAAGTTTGTGTGAGTGGTAGATTCTGTTATACTTAGATCTGCCAATTAACATACCTTTATTTTATCAGAGCTTAGTCATTCTGCATAAGCAATCTTTGTATATGTACTGCTTTTTGCCAAATGGGCATCTCTAGACATTATTGTAAGCCTATATATGGGCATATCTATCTACATTAATCAAACATTGTGGCTTGTATGTCTGCACTGGGCCTTTGGCAAAATAGTATATTCTGTATTTTATAGGTCAACTTAAGGAAACCTGCTATTTCTGCTATATGTATAATATAGAAAAGCATCACAAAGAATGATGGCAGATTGCTTAGCAATAACTGTACTTCTTCAAATAGTTATTTCTGCAGGTACATAATACCCCTAATTTGTTCTACAATGGTGTATTTATTCTGAATTTCTGTATTGGAATCTCCTGTATGGACATATATAGACAGGTCCTCCCCCCAAACTTCCTAATAATGGTCTATACAGTGGTCTATATAGTGGTCTATACAGATGCAAACCTTATATGTGTAAATATTATCAATGTGTTATGCTAATATTGTACCATCTTTAATTGTATCTGATGTTTTTAGGCTTAACTCAAGGTGCTTAATGTATGTAGCATAACATCCTTTGCAGTTTAGGGCCACAGTATTTACTCGCTGTTTTTTGTGTAAGGCAACAACTTGATCATTTTCTCTGCTTTTGTACTTGGTACACTACTTATTCACTAACTGTAGTATATTGGAGCTGTTTATATGTTAGCTGTAAAGCTAACATATTAAAGTGTTCTTAATGAATGTGATGCCATTAACTTTCCTTTTAACACAGATTTGTACTAGAAGGAAAAGAAATTCGTCTGAGACCACACTGTGCAATTTTTATTACCATGAATCCTGGGTAAGTGATAACTGTAGCTATCATTATTCCATAACACCAGAACAGAAACAACCCTTTTGGGGAGGGAGGAGTATTTTTTACAAATGATGAAGCTGTGTTGCATGAACTGGTAATTTTGATATAACAAGTTTAATATTGTCCATATTGTTGTACTTTCAAGATTTCAGAAAATTATATTTCTTAGCCTAATTTGTTGATTCAGGGATAGCTCATGGAATCTTTTAAATGCAAGGAATATGTACTGCCATTTTCCAAATGTTGTGGTTTTAAATTACCACTATTATCAATTTCAGAAAGTTAAATAATTTTTCACTTGCATTTAAACATCACTTATTACTATAATCCGCTATCATAATAGTGATCATACAATTATTTTCTCTGTAAAATCTACTTTTTCAGACTAGTATTGTATCTTTGATGAAAGGAATTTTTATTTGTATATTGTAAAGCTAACATATTAAAATGTTCTTAATGAATGTGATGCCATTAACTTTCCTTTTAAGATACAAAGGTCGTGTGGAACTTCCAGACAACTTAAAATCATTATTTCGTCCTATGTCGATGGTAATACCGGATTATGAACTCATTGCTGAAATAATGTTGTTTTCAGAAGGTTTCAGATCAGCAAAATTACTCTCAGGGAAGATAGTAAATCTTTACCAACTTTCTAGCAAAAGACTATCAAGACAGGTAAAATACAAAGAATGTATTTTTTCTTTTTTATATCCTAATTTTCTTCTGGAATGGAGCTCAGAGTAGCTACAGAGCATCTCCAGGTGATGCTCCTTAGAGGCAATGATTTGGAAAAGTAATGCAGAAATCACATGTAAATACAGTATAAATTTACAGGTAAATATTAGTTTGTGAAGCTGAATAGAATGGCCAACTATTCATAATGACAGCAAACTAGTTGAGAAGGTACAAGATAGGCCAAAAACCACACAAACGCAGATCTCTTCGCTTGCCTGCCTCTATAAATTTTCTAGGACCAAATATAATTTTTCTACAAGAAATGCACCTTTCAGTGAATATGCTCCTGAATCCAGTATGGAATTTTCCTTTCAGTTTCATTTCAAGTGCTATAGCAATGTTAGCTATCCAAAGTCAATAGCAAGGGGAGAGAGGGAGGTAGAGACTCTTTTCAGCACTTATTGGGCAAAACCCTTCAATTTCTTGAAAGGATTATATTTTCTGGTGATTATTCTTATGTCGTGCATTCCTATTTTTAAAATAAAGCTTCAAAAGTAGTTGAGAATTGGTGTCTTCCTGTAAAACACTCTGGGTGTGCTTAGGCAAATGCCCTTGCACTAATGTTTGAGATATAGGAGCAGAATTCCCAACTGACAGCTACACAGTACTATTATTTCCTACAGAGGGACAGAAATTTCTACTTTCAGCCATCTTTTCTTCTTCCTGAACTCTCATTGACAAATATCCCACTGGATAATTAGTATTCTAGAGTTCTTTTGGCAGCCTGTTAGGTTCGGTTAAGTTTCATTCCTGCACTCTAAAATGAAAGACCACAGATTTTCTGTGATTCTTTTAGATATTTGATATAACATCATATACCCTCACAACTGCCTTTTCTAATGCTAAACTCATTCAGCTCTTTCAATTGTTGTTCATATAACATTGTTTCTAGGCTCTTTATCTTCATCACTGTCTTTCTGTAAACCTGTTCCAATTTCTCTAAATCTTTCAAGTGTGGTGCCTGAATTAGATATAATAAACAAAATAGAGTGGAGTGTATTTCTTTTTTTCTTGTAGCCACACAAAACTGATGCCTCATATTAAATCTGTAGTCACTTATTATTCCACTGTCTTTTTTTTTTACAAATATTGTTATCAACCTAGTTATCTGCTATCCTGTATCTGTGCATTTTTATTTCCTAAGTAAAAAAAGTTGTGCTTATCTCATTACATTTAGGGTTGTTATTTTTGTTTCTCCCATTTTGTTTCTATATTAGCTATCCACTCAATTCTGTATCATCTGCAAAATTTATAAACATTCCTTCTACTTCCTATAAACACCTCTAGAATCACTGTAGTTTCCTGAAACCTGTTTTTTCCTTATCCCACACGTGGTAGTTCCTTTATTGTGTTTTTAACAAACATAAACTTTAGTTCTGCATAATTGATAGATAGATACCATGTTTCCCCGAAAATAAGACAGAGTCTAATTTTCTTTTGACCCCCAAAATAAGGGCATGGCCTTATTATCGGGGGGAGGGAGGTCTTATTATTTTGGGGGTGCAGGAGGCGACGAGTGTGGGACTAGATATCCTGTTGCTGCCGTCGGCTCCCCTCCCTGTTCATTGTGCTTTGTGCTGCTCTGGCTTGTCCTGCCACTGCTGTGTGGAGCAGGACTCTGCAAGGCTTGTTGTGCAATTGCATGCACGAACAGCAACATCACTGCAAGCTTCATCATACCAGTACAGCTGATGTCCTGCAGCTCACGGCTACACTGGTATGCCAATAATTACAAAATTACATTTGCACCTGGAACATTATGTACCATTCTAGTAGCCATAAATAAAAGAGCATATAATAGAGCTGGGGAAAGTGCATAGCCAGTTTAGTGTAATAGTTAAGGTGCTGACCTAGAAACCAGGAGCCTGAGTTCTTGTCAAGTACAAGTAACCAGGTACAGGAGTTCAAAGTACTAAAGATTTATTACATGCCACCTGTAGACAAGATTCTAATCTATTAATGGTCAATCAAATGACATGATGTTTCAGTGATTAAGATGCTAAGCTTGTCAGCTGGAAAGCTGACAGCCCAGGTTTGAGACCTGCACAATGGGGTGAGCTCCTATTACTCATGCCAGCTTTTGCTAACCTAGGAGGCTCTTTTAGCCAAGAATCAGAGATGAGCCTTGCCCCCTTGGGTCCATCATGACTGGACTGGGAAAACTTTTAAACCTTAATGGTGCTAGATATCAAATTGTCACTAGGTCAGCAAAATTTATGGGCCGGACTTGGATGTCATGTGATTCTGCAGTGATTCGAGATTGATAATGCATTTAACCCTGCCTTTGGGCTCAGCCTCCTCATCTGCTACAATTCTAGTCCTACCTTAGGCATGAAAGCCACCTGGGTGACTTTGGGCCAGTTAGACTTCCACCTCATAGAGTGGTGTTGTGGGAAAAATAGGGGGACAAATGAGCTTTATGTAAGTTTGCTGCCCCAAGTTACTTATAAAGTAATAACAGTGGGATAAAAAAAAATATATAAAATAAAATAAATAAAAATAATCAGTATGTTTCAAGGAGCTTTGTTTTTTTATCAGAAAAAGCTAGAACATTTGGAAAGAAGGTGACTGGGGGGAAACACTATTGAGGTATTTAAAATCATCATGACATAGAGAAAGTAGACAGGGAGAAATTTTCCCCATTTCTAAAAATACTAAGACCAAAGGTGATCAGCGAAACTAATTAGAAGGTGATTTAGAAAAAAAAATACACAGATTAATACATAATTAATCTGTGGAATTTATTTTAACAAAATATCATGATGGCCATAGAGAAATTGGATAAATTCATGAAAGACAAATTATCCAGGGTTACTACTTAATGTTACTTCCAGTCTGGAAGTAGTGTGCTTGTAAATTCTGAGTTCAGGGTACGATAGTGAGAACTGTTTGTCTCCATCTTCTTCTTGAAAGCAGCCCTGAAATATTTGCACTACTGTGAGAAACAAAATGCTGAAGTTAAATGCATTTTGATCTGATCTAGCATTATTATTTTTATCTTCTTTCAGCAATTTTAGCATGATATATCTATTCATACCAAAAAGGAAGAAAAGTAAAAAGAAAGAAAGAGATAGGAGAAGGATATTTCTCCTCCACTGGCCAAGTAGATAAAAGGGATTCCAAAGAGCTCTTTCTGGGAATAACTGAGCATTTCAACACCATATTCTTATGTCAGAGTGTTTTAACTGCATGACTACTATTTTGAGACAACCCAGGAGCAAAATACAGGACACAGAAGTATATAAACTGTGGTTTATATACAAGATGTATACAATATATGTATATATATATATGTTAAATTTGTATTTGCTGAGAAATAAACAAAGGGAGACTAGTATAGCTATTTCAAGCTCATTTGCTCTCTTCAGCTAGCCATACCCTTCTGGGATTTGAACCTGTGATCTTCTGCATACTAGACAGTAGCATTAACCTCATGAGCCACAGGTTCTCCTCCGTTTCTCAGCTGCCATCAGGGAAGGTTATGTGTGTTTTCTTTTCCTGTCTTAAACCTGATTAACCCAAATATGGGAAGGAGCATAAAATATATAAAATTATTTATATTAAATCTATTATAGATGCGTAGACTTCTAGATGGCAGCAAATGTTTTGAGGTATCTTTGCTACCATCTCTTGATAGTTCCAATTTTGCAGATTAGACACAGAGTGCCTATTGCCTCACCTTTTGTTCTTTCACAAGTAGGAAGGAGATGTCTTAAAGAGTATTGTGTGTAGATACATATACTTTCTGGGTGCATACATATATTACTGTCCTCTAGTGGACATCTAAATGTTTGCAGCTCAGATATGATGAGCTTGTCTTGCATGATGAAAATGTGGCTAGCTAGGGGGAACCTGGTGTAGAGAGTAAGGAAGATGATGGTCTCGATGGAGATACATGAGTTCCATTAGCAAAGCAATGTGGGGTAAATGTATATTAAGTCTACATCAGATGAATAGCATTCAAAGGCTGCTGAGACAGACCTCCTTAGAGTCACTAAAATATAGGAAGGTTGAGGAGGTACAGCTCAATCAATTTTCTAAGATTCTGTTATTAGCCCACCTCCTTAAAAGTTTTGGTTTATCTGAAGTCCACCTGGTGGGGCTGACATATAAAAAGATCTTCATGCCTATGCGACCCAAGGCATCTGCCTCCCTTGTCTTAATAGGATTGGCACTACTGGTCCCTGATCAGGAGTGGGTTCTACTTATCTTTACTACTGGTTCTCTTCATGCACACGCAAAGCGTGTGTGTCGGCTTGTGCTCAAAACAAGCACTCTACACATGTGCAAAGCAGAAAAACTAAAAAAAATGTAAGGAGAGGCGCGCTGGTACGGGCGCGTGGGTCCAGCTCCCAGCCGCGGAGAACCAGTTCGGTGACATCATACCGTCACCGCTACCGGCTCGCGTGAACCGGGCTGAACCAGGAGCAACCCACTACTGTCCCTTATACTACCTTCCAACTACAATAGCTAGGAAACAGGAGCACAGTTTTCTGCCACGTTATAACGGAAAGCCTCAAAACTAATGAAAATCTTAAAATAGGTTTTCTTTTACGACAAAAGAGAACCTCCTGTCTCCAATTTTAAGAAAATTCAGGCCATGCCCATATGTTGACTCCATGGGTCAACTTCACTCCATTTCATCTGCCTTTGCAGGTCTCTAACCCCCACCAGTGAAGTGCGAGCTGACTGAATTGCTTGTAATTCTCTCCAGCAAAGGGGCTTCAGCCATGATTAAAATTCCAACCCTGTTCCCCAGAAATAAACCTCTGGGAGCTGAATGGCTCTTGAAAAGCTTTGATATATATTGGACTACCTTGTAACTCATTTCATTAATTTCAACAAGATCTATGATCTGGGTTCACACAATGTAGTTAAACTAATCCTGTGGTGATAAAATACACCTGCTATGCATGACCAAATAAATGGCATTATGGTTTAATGCAATAGCTTGTGTGCCAAAATAATTGGTGGATTCCTACAAGAGGCTGAAGTGCAAACTACATTACTTTAGCTTAGTTGAGCAAATTGTGCAAACCAGTGGTGGGTTTCAATTTTTTTTACTACTGGTTCTGTGGGCTTGGCTTGGTGGGCATGGCAGGGGAAGGATACTGTAAAATCTTCATTCACTCCCCAATCCAGGGGAAGATTACTGCAAAATCCCCATTTCTTCCTGATCAGCTGGGACTCAGGAGGCAGAGAATAGATGGGGGTGGAGCCAGCCAGAGGTGGTATTTACTGGTTCTCCGAACTACTCAAAATTTCTGCTACCGGTTCTCCAGAACTGGTCAGAACCTGCTGAAACCCACCTCTGGTGAGTCCCCTCTTAAGGATTTTCCCTAAATATTTAATGTATTTAAGTAAATTTCCTAAGGGAAATTAAGCAATTTTCCCCAGGTGTCTGACCTCTATCTCTTGTGAGTGTGGATTTAAAAGTGGAGTTGTTATAGCAACCTAAGCAAGAGTAGCAGAGGAAACAAATGGGAGCCACAAAAATGTCTATTTTCATTTCAGATTCCAAGTGCTCTTTTAGTCCCTGCCCTTTCAGTTTCTATCCCCATCCAGCAACATGTTCCACTGTCACTGGGCTGTTTCTTTAAGAAGGCTGATTTCCATTTAGTAATTTCCTCCCCAAATAGGGAATTATTGCTTTCTCATTCGAGCTCCCAGACAAGATATATCATGCCTGGTCTGTACTTGCCAGCAGTTTTAAGAGAAGAATTAATTATGCAGTATAATTCATTCAGATTGCATCATTGAGATGACTTGATTTTAAAAAAATAACACACTGTACGACTTTATTACAATATAAGCTAAATTTAAAAAAAACTGGCCAAGTTCAACTTAACAATATTCTCTTACCATTTTTAGAAGCATATCCATTCCCATCTGGGCTATTTTTTGCCTTAGTTCCATTTTGGTTTCTATGTGCAGATATTGGGATATGGGTTTGCTCTCCTTAAACAAAGATCAGGAAAATCAGGAAAAACCACACACAATTGCCAACAAAGCTTTCAAGAATCTGCTCTATGATGCAACGTGAGCTCTAAAACTTCCATCTAGTGTAAAAATCATTTGCTATGGGCTGCAGGCTTCTCCATCAAAATATAAGTCATTAATTATCAGCATTGCAAAGATGCTGCCTCTCAGCACTAGACCTACAGGATGCAGTCATAATGGCTTTCATTTTCAGTGTGGAAACACACTGTGGTTTTGTAGCTTTTAAAAGCTTAAAAGGTAACGGTAAATGTTCCCCTCGTACATATGTACTAGTCGTTTCCGGCTTTGGGGGGCGGTGCTCATCTCCGTTTCAAAGTCGAAGAGCCAGCGCTGTCCGAAGACGTCTCCGTGGTCGTGTGGCTGGCATGACTAAACGCCAAAGGTGCACGTAACGCTGTTATCTTCCCACCAAAGGTGGTCCCTATTTTTCTACTTGCATTTTTTTTTACGTGCTTTCGAACTGCTAGGTTGGCAGAAGCTGGGACAAGTCACGGGGGCTCACCCCATTACGCGGCACTAGGGATTCGAACCGCCGAAGTGCCGACCTTTCTGATCGAGAAGCTCAGCGTCTTAGCCACTGAGCCACCGTGTCCCTTTTGTACCTTCTACTATTAGCAGAGAAATATAAAATAGAGCAATTGTCAACAAGAATTAGCATTTCATTGTCAACATGGTTTTAAGGAGCTCATTTCCTAGTTAAGTTTGCAAGGAAAAATACAAGTGATCGGAAGAGAATGAATCTGATACCCCTGAGACAAAATAAAATCAGAGCAAGCAACGTGTTAAATAACTACTATGGAATTAAAACACCAACACTGACCACAGAAGCACAATTTGGTGTTTCTGATAATGAGTCTGACGTATAAGAGAACCCCTTCCTTCTGTTGTAATGGGTTTCAATTCTCCGAGCCAAGAACTGTTTTGCTTTTCTCAACTATATCTATAACTAGCCACCATGTGGATTTCTTAGAACACTTTGTGCAATTGTAAGCATGGCGAATAAGCTGATAAGGTACCAAACACAATTCCTCCCCATAATTTTTTGCAAGCCAGAAAGGAGAAATATTTCTGCAAACAAGATACTTTTGCAAAACTTTGTTTTCAATGTTGTTTTCCACCGCTGGACTCAATAGATGGCAGCACGCAGCTAGCCATAACTGATCTCATAAATTAAGCAGCCATGATTTTGTGAGAATTAGATGGGAATTCCAAGGGAACCGGCTGGACTGGAAAATAGAAAAAAAGAATCTCGGGAAAAGGCAATGACAAACCACCTCTCTAGGGAATGTCAAGAAAATTGCACGGATATAACCACAAAGAATGAAGTTTGACTGAAGGGCATCTTTGCCCCTTCGAATCAAAAACCTTGAGACTTGGGGGGAAAAAATCCAGTTGCATGTTCAGACTAAATCCTGTTAGCTACCACTTGTTCCTGCTTCAAACAAACAGGAGCTTCTTCTGTTTCTATAAGATGCAATTCTTATAGAATTAGATTTCTTTAAAAAAATAAAATAAAAAATGCAGACTTGCATCTTGAAAATATGTAATTATTTTAAAAGCACGGCTGGGCAAATCAAATAATTTGGTATGTACTTTCCATCAGCGTGGCCCAAAATGTCGTTTTCCCTGATGAAACAGCAAGGAAAATTTCGTTTGTCTCCTCTTTACACCGGTACCACATAATTTTATTTCCTTGCATTCAATCTTGTCCAATTCTTATAGACTGCCTGAGCAATCCCTGCGTTTTTTTCTTGGCAAGTTTTTTTCCAGACATTTTTAGCATTGCTGGGGCTGAAGAAACATGACTGGCCCAGAAGTGGGTTTCAGCAGGTTCTAACCAGTTCTGGAGAACCGGTAGCAGAAATTTTGAGTAGTTCGGAGAACCGGTAGTAAAAATTTTGACTAGCTTCGCCACCATCTATTCTCTGCCTCCCAAGTCCCAGCTGATTGGAAGGAAATGGGGATTTTGCAGTAATCTAACGCTGGAGTGGGGTGGGAATGGAGCAGGGGTGAAATCCAGCAGGTTCTGACAGGTTCTGGAGAACCGGTAGCGGAAATTTTGAGCAGTTTGGAGAA
>JANHFM010003694.1:90327-106828 GCA_032468115.1 Grayia smithii
TTTTTGTAGGTCAAAAAAAGGGCAAAGAAGTGATGTCAACTTGGCCATGCCCACCCGGTCACCTGACCACTAAGCCATGCCCATCAATTAAGCCATGCCCACAGAACCAGTAGTGAAAATTTTTAGATTGCACCCCTGCCCTATTCATATTTATATTTACAGATATATATATATATATTGAGCTGCATATATACTGATATTTGTATCTACACTTATAATCAATTCTTGCTATATATCGATTAACTGATTTATTAATACTTACTTTTATATTTAGACCTATTTCTCTATTGATTTCATCTATACGTTTCTGTTGGTATATATACTGATTAATTTATATAGAACATTTATATTTATATTGATACCTACGTTCATATAAACATTGAATAACTTGATCAGACCAATTAAGAGCAGAGTTAACTATTATCAGTAGAATTGATCACTTAATATCGTAAGGGGGATATAAAAAAACCTGATAGTTGATGATGATTTGGGAAAATATTGATAGAATCCTTGGAGAACAAAGTAAAGTACTGAAAGAAATGACTAGTCTTACTACAAGAACTTTGAGGACAGGGAAAAAATTGGCAACAAATCCAACAATGATGATGGCCTCCCCATCAAATCAACAGTCAATGGAATGGATCTTAACAGTGGAAAAAACTAATACAATGCCAAACATGCAAACAATGCAAGCTGTCCTGTTAATGATACAAGAAACAATGGTGAAGCTACAAGAAACAATGTCAAGCAATCATGTAGAAATGAAAAGTGATATTCAGAAATTGGATGATAAAATGGGCTCAGTCCAGGAAGCAATTCAGAAAAATGAACAAAAAATAAAAACAGTGGAAGCCAAAATGGAACAAACCCCCCAAAAAATGGATTTGGTGGATCAGAAAATGATGACATTAAATAAGGACCTTGAAGATTCATTAATCCATCTAGAAATGGACCAGGCATCATTCTACCTAAGATTTCAAAATGTGACACAGACAAAAGAAGAAGGCATAGGACAGATAATGGCAGAAATTATTGCAGAATCACTCCAAAGAGATAAGCAAGAAATTTTGAACAAGTTGGACAAAATGTATAGAATCCAAACCAACTACACTAGATGCCATAAACTGCCCAGAGAGGTACATATAAGATTTGCCTAAAGGAAGGTCAGGGATATTATTTACAATATTACCCGAGAGGAACCAATGATATATAAAGATAAGGAAATCATTACATTGAAACAAATTCCCAGAAGGGTTCGGGAGCAACTTAGGGATTACTGGTTTTTAGCCTCACAACCAAATAAGCGGAATATATTGTTTAGGTGGATACTCCCGGAAGGAATGCTTGTTTCATGGCAAGGTAAGAAGATTAAAATTGATAACTTAGAGAAAACACAGGAATTACCTGATCAATTGATGGGAACAGAAGAGGACCATAGCAGCAGAGAGGAGTTGGAGACCACAAGTCAAGAAGAGCAACAACAATAGGAAGCCAAAGGAGAAGACAGGGAAGTGAGAAGTAAAGAAGAAAAAGAACACCAAGAAAAAGCAGGTATTAAAACAAGAACACAAAGAGCTACAAGGACCAACAGGAATTAGAAACCGGTAGAAAAATAAGAGAATGGAAGATTTGAAACCATTATCAATTAATGTTAATTGATTAAATGCAGTGGCAAAAAGGAAACAAATATTTATAAAGTTAATCAAAAATCAGATAAAGTGTGCCTCCAAGAGGTACACATTAAAAAGCAAGATGAAAAATATTTAGAACATAATAAGGGAAACTCTATACAGCATTGGTGGAGAAGAAGAAGAAAGGGGTGGTGGTATATATCAAAGAAAGGATAAAGGCAAAACAAATCTATGCAAACCCAAAAGAAAGAACCTTAATGATGGAAGTAACAATAAGGCAAACGTTAATATTGTTGGTAGTTATCTACGCACCTAGCAAAAATTAGGGGGAGTACTACAAGAAAGTTCACGAAAAGATAATTGAGACAGGTCATAGGAATATATGTATTGTGGGTGACTATAATGGGGTAGTAGATATCAAAAAAGACTATACTAGCAACAAAAAGAACCAAAGGAAAAGAAATATACTACCAAAACCTTTTTTTAGGATGGCAGATGAATTAAACCTGATTGACATGTGGAGAAGTCTGCACCAAAATAAAATAAATATACGTTTTACTCCTGCCAAGAATTGCATTTGTGCAATACTGGAAGGAAAATAGTACACCGCCAGAGGGATTGGTAATCCAAAAAATATTTGATTGTGTGGACATGGACAAACTCACATTAGAATTAAAGGAAAAAGATGATTCAGATTATTATGCGGTATGGGAAAAATGGTACAAATGGATAGATAATAGGAATAAGAAATGGAAACATGCATAATGAAATAGAATGATTAGATATAGAATGAATATAATGTACTGAATTTCGATTTTAGCCATATAAACTACCGTATGCTACAGTTCTGTTAACTATATATTAGCGATATGTAAAGGAAAAATTACAATAAAAATCATTATAAAAAAAAAAGAAAATGGGTCGTGGATGGGTATTGCAGCATGACAATGACCCAAAACACACGGCCAAGGCAACAAAGGAGTGGCTCAAGAAGAAGCACAGGTCTAGTCAGTCTCCAGACCTTAATCCCATAGGATTAAAATCTGTGGAGGGAGCTGAAGTTTTGAGCTGCCAAACGTCAGCCTTGAAACCTTAATGACTTGGAGAGGATCTGCAAAGGGAGTGGGACAAAATCCCTCCTGAGATGTGTACAAACCTGGTAGCCCAGCTACAAGAAATGTGTGACCTCTCTGATTGCCAATAAGGGGTTTGCGACAAAGTACTAAATCATGTTTTGCGAAGGGGTCAAATACTTATTTCACTCATTAAAATGCAAATCAATTTATAACTTTTTTGAAATGCGTTTTTCTGAATTATTTATTCTGTTATTCTGTCTCTCACTATTGAAATAAACCTGCCATTAAAATTACAGACTGATAATTTCTTTGTCAGTGTGCAAACGTACAAAATCAGCAGTGGATCAAATACTTTTTTCTCTCAGTGTGCATGTGTGTGTGTGTATACACACACATATATGAATCACTGTCCATTTTGAATACATAGTAGAAAGAAACAACTTGAACTAATATATAATGTGATTATGGCCTGTGGTATAAATAGATTTTAACTCTTACTTTTTATTTTAGAGCTTGCTATCATTCTGGTCTGACAAAAATATTGGATGCAACTTCACAGATTGCAAATATGCAAAATGAATTGCTTGTCCTTGGACCTCAAATAGAGTCAAAATCAAAGGTATATTTAATTCATACATGTTCTTCCCACACCCTAAAAATATTGAATAATTTCCTATCAGATCTCAAGTAAAATGTTAGAATTCATAATATTTATTGACCGTGGTATAACTGTTTTTATAAAAGTTACAACAGTATAACTATTATGTGAATTCAGTTTATGTCGCATTAGATATTTTGGAAGAACAAAGAAAAAGACTAAAGGAACCTAAGTTGGTGTAAAAGAAATAAGACTTGGAATGATAATGATAATACTATGTAGTGGAACAGCTGATTCCATAATGTAGAAGTCTGGAAATCTCAAATATCTTCTCCCAAAGGGCCTCATGGTCTTCACATACTGGTTCTGCCTCCTGCTCTAATGTATTGTATTAGCTTATCTATTCCTACAGCTATCATCTATCATTCAAGAGTTGCCTTGCACGGCAAATTCTCCCTAGCCATATAATTTAAGAAACATAGTGATCTCACTTTTCTGGTGATAAAAAGATAAAAATCCCAAAAATAAAAGAAGTAAAATTATTTTAATAGTGCAAAAACTGGGCTGTCAGCATAGAAGTATGGGACTAAAACGTTCGTCCCTTTTTCCCCTCCTTGGGAGACAGACCAAAAATTTATTTATTCATCTATTTACCCGTATTTTGTTATGATACTTAGAACTCTGAGTGGTCAACAGAAAAACCACACAGAACACTAAGAAGATCTTTAAAATAGTTTAAAGTGTTGAGGCATTGAGAAGATTCACATTCAAAATAATTGTTCGTAACTGGAAACTCAAAAGGAAAGTTTACTACAAATTGTTTGTTTGACAGGAGATGTTGCAATTGATATTTCAGACTAGAAGATTATACAACAAATATCCCCTGCAGCTTGAATTATACATAAAAACTGAAAACACCCATAGTTCACTAGCACAGGCAGGGGCTGGAGATAATCTAACTTCACACCATGTGTAGTAACAGAGAGTATCGTATTTTTTGGTACTCTTTCGGTATAAGACGCACTTCCCCCCCCCCAAAAAAAAGTGGGTGGAAATGTCTGTGTCTTATAGAGCAAATGTTGCTGAAGTCCCGCCCATCTGCTGCCCTTTGGCTTCTGCCTCCCAGCAATTTGCCTCCTTGCAGCAAGCAGCCTGGTCAGCTTCAGCACAGCCTGATTTAGCACGAGCAGCTGATTGGCAGTTGGAGCTGCCTCCCAGAATATCACCTATCCGCTGTTCCAGGCTGTGGGGATTGCCACCGCCCTTCACCGCCCATCGCTGCTTCTGCCTATTACTGCCTCCATGCACCCCATTTTTAGCCTCCTCATGTCCTGTTTTTGGCCTCTGTGCACCTCGTTTTCAGCCTTCATCTGCCCCATTTTTGGTCCATTCCAGGCGGCAGGGATCTCCCCCAAACAGGTCTTCAGAAAGCATCCCTGTTGCTCAGGTCTGGATTCCAAGCTCAGTAGATTCCAAGCTCCAAGCAAGAGTCACTGGGTAACTGAATCCTATGGGCACATACGAAATCCAGAAAAGCAGTCCAGGAGTCAAACAGGCCAGGATATACAGCACAAGCACACAAGCACACAAGCACACAAAGGCACAGAACTGAGTGCTTCAGCAACACTCAAGTCCTCAGGCTGAGGTTAAGCAGGCAATGCCATTTAAGAGAGGCTAGATTGCCTCCTCATGAGTAGTATAACTGACCTAGACTGTGCCTGTCTCCTCTCTGCTCTATGTGTCCTTGGATCAGAAGGAGGTGTGGACTCTACCTCCTCCTCATTGATAATAGGTGTCAGCTACTCTTGATCCTCACCTGGAGCCTCCTGGCCAACTTGCTGCAGCTGTGGCTTGCCTCCTTCAGCTTCCGTCTGTCACTTGTTTGATCGACCCAGCTGAGGCCGCTCCATTAGGCTAGCCTTCTTTATTGAAATTCAGTAAAATTATAAAAATAAATTAAAATACAGAAATTTAGTAAAATTAAGATCAGTCCAGATGTCTAAAATAAAATTATGTCTACAATAAAAATCCAATTGGTTTCTGTATGAAATAGTATTTAAAGTTTTAGTGCAGTGAAGACTAAATAAATATTCCTTAGGATAAGAGCTCCCTCTTGTGTCAACAAGTATAATATGTTCAGAAGGATTGTGCAAAGCAATCTAGAATGAATAATATCCACAGAAGTAAAACATGGAGTTAAATATAAGATAGTTAGTATGTAATTTGAATAAATGTAAGATACAACAAAATAACTAATGAAACATGTAAAATAATTCTATATTTAATCACCACCAAGTTAGTATAGTCAAATATTTGTATAATTATTTAAGTCAGGAAAAGGAAATAACTACAACTATGGTAGTTAGTCTAAACTTTTTTTTAGCCAGTCGCAGTTTCTCATTTGGATGCCCCACATGAATGCAAGCTAAAATATATATAATTCCCACTTCAACTATTCCTTGACTTTTATAAACTGTAAAAGACCAAAATAATGGGGAGAAAAGATAAACAAAATCTGTTAGTAGAGCCAATCAAGCTGCTGTAGATCATAAATTGTAAATGTTAAGCCACTAAATTCCAAAGTTGGGGAAAAGGCATAGTGTAAAAAGAAGTTAATTGTTACTAAGAAGATGTAATGTAACAAAAGCTCAATATAAGATATAATAAAACTCATATGTTTTTGTTTGGTGGCCTCTTGGGACCTAATGTCAATCCACCTCCTATGATCATCTGTAGAGAAAGATGTGAATCTTCTTGAAGATTTATAAATCCATCAGGTCCACTACCTATATGATGCCCTCCAATTAATTCTTTCTTCTGTTTTGTACTCTTGACTGTTAGCTAAGAATACTCAATGCATAATTAGGGTACTAAGATAAAGATAACAAACTTTCTCCCTAGAGAAAGTTCCATTCCCTCTTTAGGGAGTGACCACGAAATCTCATCTTGACTTTTAAAAAACCCTACAGACAGCAATGATGTAATTTTTGGAATTAATCTACATATCTGAGGGTTGTGAAGGCTATACTCTACTATCATATTCTGCTTCTGAGTTTCTAATTTGAACTAAGTAAGCCTTGAATTTCATTGAGAGCCATGCTAGACTGGGTCAAATACCCTATTGGTACTGCATTTTGTTCCTACAGTGACCAGTCAGAACTCAATGGAAAGCTCAGTAGTATCCTCTCTTTGTTGTCTAGCAACTGCCATTAAGAAGCATACTATTACTGATACTACTACTGATAGCCATCATGACAATTGTCACTGAGAGCTATATCCTCCATGAATTTGTCTATTATCTTTTAGAGCTAATAATACTTCCAAGTCTGGCAGCTATCCAGTTTGCTGGCCATTATTATGGTAGTGTATTTCACCAGTTATCTACACATTGTGTGATAGATTTCCTCTTATCTGTCTGAACCACTTTATTCATGTAATATATACATTAAGACCCCATCCCTACCTCCTGAATTGTGCATTAGTTAAAAATCTACAATTGTAATGTTTGGTCATAGGGAATACCATAATAATAAAATGGAGAAAAATTAGGAATATTATCATTTCTTATTTCTCCAAATGAGGACCATTCTGAGAATGACCACTTTGAAAGCTATACAAAGAATGATTATTTAATATCTAATTTTTCTTCTGAAATTATACATGAGCTATAATATATGGTATCATTCTAATCAGCTAAGGTCTCTTTCTCTAGTATAAGTTCCTGACAGCGAAGATGGAGAGTAAAACTAGAGATGTTCCCACTGCCACAGTGCAGGGCTCCAAAGTGTAATGTTTAATTATATTATATTAGCTATGAGATTTATAAACTGCCACACTGCAGAGATTCTAAGCTGTATTTGAAATTTGAAATAGGAAAAGTTAATGCTGGATTAATACCAATATTAGTTTGTTGGTAGAGCAGAGCATTGATTCCCATACAGTAATTTCTAGAATATATTACCATAAAACATAGTGATAGAGATTAATTTGATAACTTTTTAAGATACATGTAAATGATATATTCATTATTTTATTCATCACAATAGGTGACGTGCATAAAAAGGGGTCCAATGATAGACAGTAGAAAATTTATTCTAATTATACCAAGATTTTCTGTGAGGAAGAGTTAAGAGTTAAACTTCTGATTTAGAAGTTTAATAAAAAATAAACAAATCTTGTAGCATCCATTGCTGAAACATTGAGCTGAAATAAAGATCTTTTGATCTGACCAATAAGAAAATCCTCATTTTCTTTATATCTTCATAAAAATGGGCTTGGAAGTAGTTTGCAGGATTTATGTTGCTAAAGTTTTAGATTCATGATTTTTTCAGAGAGTACCATAAAAATATTTGACTATTTTCTCATTAGGAAATAGAAGCACTTGTAGCTAAACTTCACAAAGATGCGTCAGTTGTAGAACAAGTTCGAACTTTGGTTAAAAAGGATGAAGAAATTATGACTGCGGAAACAAAAATTGTGGAAGGGTATGCTAAGGTACACAGTTTTCAAAGTTTCTTCTTTTGATGATATCATAACAAGTATGCCAACTATTCCAATAAAATGTAATTTTTGTCCCAAAAAACCAGGGCTATGTCTGGAGTGCAAAAATCTGGAGGACCTCCACATGGCAGCAAGAGATTTTTTTTTTCTATAAAAAAGGGTCATGTTTGTGTTAAAGAATTTTGTATATAAAAATAGTATTTGTAAATGTATATCCTGTGAATAAAAAATGAAACTCTACCCTTTCTTCATTTTTGTAGCAAGTAACAGAAGAACTCAATACTGTATTGCCATCTTTGGAGAAGGCTCTTAGTGCTCTTGATGCACTTGACAAAAATCATATTTCAGAAGTTAGGTAAATATATTGCTTATTTCCAAGGATTTCTAAGCTGAGGATTTCTTGTCATCAAAATGCATTAATTTAGTGAACACAATATTCATTAGTCATATTTACATTAGTCATATTAGTCAATATTAATCAATATTAGTCAATATTAGTCATATTTACAGACCCCTCACATCCTAGACATCAACTGTTTCAACTCCTACCCTCAAAACGACGCTACAGAACACTGTGCACTAAGACAACTAGACACAAGAACAGTTTTTTCCTGAACGCCAACACTCTGCTAAACAAATAATTTCCTCAATGCTGTCAAACTAGTAACTAAGTCTGCATTATCGTTAATCTTCTCACTGTTCCTATCACCCATCTCCTCCCACTTATGACTGCATGACTGTAACCTTGTTACTGGTATCCTTAAGATTTACATTGACTGTTTCCTAATATGATTTAATTGCCTATTTGTTCCATATGACTATCATTAAGTGTTGCACCTTATGATTCTTGACGAATGTATCTTTTCTTTTATGTAAACCGAGAGAGTATGCATCTAGACAAATTCCTTATGTGTCCAATCACACTTGGCCAATAAAGAATTCTATTCTATTCTATTCTATTCTATTCTATTTTATTCTATTCTATATTCAGTTTACATTGATGTATCCTGATTCTTGCTAATGTAAGAAACTATTAGCAGGAATAATAAGATACAGCCAAAGCAATAAATTCCCTAAAAATCAGTTATCTCAATAGAAAATTGCTCTTGGAATGTTTCATATCATTTCTCATTTTTATATTAAACTGCAATCTCCAAGATTAGAAATATGCATTACATTCCTTGGGCAGGCTAGCATATTCAGTATTTTCATGTTGATCACTAAAATTATTGTATATTGATAACTGAATGTGGATCAGGTTGTTTTGGCAAAAAAAATGATTTTGAATATAATATATTTTGTGCTCTTTTTCTGTGTAACTCAGAACATATACTCATCCTCCTACACTTGTTTTAACTGTTATGAATGCAGTCTGTGTTCTTCTTCAAAAGAAACCAAACTGGGCAACAGCAAAATTGCTACTTTCAGATCCAGGATTCCTTAAAAAATTGGTTACAATTGACAAAGATAATTTACCAGAAAAGGTAAAAGAGTTCATTTGCAAATAGATTGAATGTTTTTCTGCTTTTGTATACATAAATCTTCAAATAAGAGATTTTTTTAAATGAAACATATTTCCTAGGGTCTGGCTTGGGGTTTGATTGCCACCAGAATCCAACTAATTTTTCCTTACCAGATTGTAAGGTATCTTCTGAATGTAACAGATGTGAATAATACATTGTAGTCAAATTTCCTCTAATTTTGCAAAGTTTGGCTTAATCTTTCACAGTCTAAATTATGTGAAAAACTGGGTCCTTGTCCATTTACATTGCTTTTTGCTTTGTCACAGGACAGCTGTTTCTCATTCCACTATGTAGAGATTCAGTTGGTGGGAGTTTGAGACAAAGGCCTCACTGGTAGAATTCTATCTGGAAATAGATAGTTCATATTTATATCTATAGTTAATATCTAATGAACTATCTCTGATAGTTTTTAAATGGATAGTAAAATATTTCACTTTGATTAATTTGAATATTGAATATTGAAAAAAACCCATGTCTTTAATCTTTATTGAGATATTATTCATTGTCTTATTTGCTTCTCTTCCTTTTTTCTTTTGTTGTTATTTGAAGATACATTATTCTCTTTATATTGTTGTGCAGTTATAATTTCCTTTTCTTGATAAATTCAGTGCAATGGCATTATTTTTAAAAACCAATAAATAGATATTGGTTATTGATTGAAGATATGGAAGAATTTTACATGTATCTGTTATACTTATTTATTTATAATTAATTATTTTGTATTCATTTTAGGTTTTTCTGCAGTTAAAAAAATATGTGAGGTCGCCTGATTTCAGCCCCGTGAAAGTAGGACTTGTGTCTGTTGCATGTTGCTCCATATGCCAGTGGATTTTAGCTCTGGATCACTATCATATTGTTAAAAGGGTATATGTAGATAGGTTATTTCCAATAGTTTTTAAAACAGTCCATCATATTTGACAGATTGTATTTATAAGGGGAAAAGATTCTACCTAATTCTGAAATACGTTGCTGATTTCTGTTAAAGGCATTTTATTTAGAATTGTCAGAGGTAAAATAACTCCAATTGTCCTCTTATTTTCTATTTACTTTTCTGCTATTTTAATTTTATTTTATTCAGAATTGTCAGAGGTAAAATAACTCCAATTGTCCTCTTATTTTCTATTTACTTTTCTGCTATTTTAATTTTCTATTATAAAACAAATGTAGAAATGTACCTGGATTCAGGCAGCTCAGTGAAGGAAGGCCTGGAAGCAGGCCTGAAATATACACAATCCTAATTTAATATCTTATTAAGCAACTAATTGAACTGTTTTTCTCATTATCTCCATTTCTCATCACCAGAAGATAGTTTAAAATAAGCTTCTAGTCTCTAGAAGATTGATCTGACAAGAAATGGGTCAATCTATCTCTTCATTAAGAAAATAATGTTAAAAGTAACTTTTCTCCTGTTCCAAGAGATTCAAACATGTCAGTCTTAAAACTTGGTTTCAATTGTATGTCACTGCAACTATTAAAAGTGTTTAGTTGTTAATATCAACACAAGTAATCCCTGATTTATGACCATAATTAAGACCAGAATCTCTGGCATCAGAAAAGAATCTCTGGCATCACTTCAAGATTGCAGAGAACACATAGTGATTCAGGAGCTGATCTTGATACCTCCCTTAAAATAATTATAGAATCTCTTCCTGTAATTTTCCATCTCCTGTCTTCTTCCTCCTATTTCTTCCCTATTTCTTCCCCCTATTTTCAAGAGCATTTTCTCTTTGCTTCTGTCCTGTCCCTGCAGGATTGTTATCAGGAGGATCGCAGGAGGAGAATAGAAAGAAAGATTGTGGAAGAGTTTCCAAGACCAAAGGGTCATTTCACCCTCAGGGAAAACAAACCCTTCCAAATCTTCCCTTTTGAAGCTCAACTGTAAAGAGTACCTACCTACTAGCTAAACATCCCAAGGTCATTTCTAAAGCAATCCTCATCCTAAAAAACTTCCTTATAGTTTTCCTAAGTTTAAGGGAGGAAAACTGGTCTGTCCTTCCTAACCCATTAGGACCTAGGTGTAGAGAATATAAAGTTACTCAGCTGATATGGGTGGTGTAGAAATTTGATAAATAAATAAATAAATAGAAGATGTCCTTGATGGACTAAAGGAAGTTTCATTAGCAAGGCAATGATCAGATAAATTATACAAGAGGAAAGGAACCACATTCAGACTTGCAAGTTTCTGTTATCATAGCTATTTTAATAAGCTTGTCTGTTTCTTAGTCTGGTCTACCTTCTAGGACTGACACTAGTTGATCAAAGTCTTTCCTTCAGGGCAAGTTGGTAAATGAAGTAATGACTGATACAATTCAGATTTGTGGGAAGGGAGAAGGATTTCTGAAATAGGACAGCTTCCCTTTTGTTATTCCATAATCAAAGATGACATAAATTGTTCTGAATTAGTCTTGGTTCCCATGTCCAATAGGCATAGTTGAGGATTGGCTAGATGAAACCACTCTGGATGCTCTGTGTAGATGAGTAAAACCTAGACAGACTTTCAATATCATTCACATTCTTTTGATTCAGAAGAATCAGAATATTGCCATACAGAGATGAGAAACACTCATTATATTATGAGCAATATGAAATTATTAGACTTCCTACTACATGACAGATGATATACATTTGCTATTCAAAGCCACCCCAGAACTTGTGTTTTTACTAAGGCTAATGAATAGTGAAATTGTGTAATAATTGTATTAACACATTATAATTACATTACAAATTTGCAGAGAAATATAAACAGCCAAATTATAATTGATGTTCAACATAGACTGTCACAGAGAGTTATGATTATTTGGTCAATTTGCTCGTGTTGTCATTGTGAATTTCTCCAAGATGCAGCACTGGCTAGTGGTCAGGACAGGAGAACATGCAATATAAAGATGTCACAATATAAATAAGTATGGTAGAAAATTAAAACTGAACACTAGAAAAAAGTTCTCATAGAGATGATGCTTTCAGGAAAATCCCTCAAGTGCAGTTAGAAATATTAATATAATGATTATTACATGGTCATATATAAATAAATGTGTCTATATCAAGACATTCAAGACATTTATTTCATTTTCCTCTAAAGTATTAACTCTTATCAATTTCATATTGAATTGTAAATATATCTTGTTTTTTTTAGTTTGTAGATCCAAAGCAAGCAAAGGTAGAGGAAGCAGAAGAATTACTGAATCGTGCACTTAGTAAATTAGCTGAAAAACAAAGATGTTTAGCCCTGGTAAAATAGATGTGTTTAACATATGTCATCATATTTATATAATTTGTTAAATAATAGAAAATGTATAAATATTTCCTTTGCTGAAGATAAAGTCATCTTTATTAGCTAGAATAATATATTATTTCTCAGTGTTTATATAGTGTATATTAATCACATCGTAGCTCTAAATGACATTTTCTCTCACCATTGTACTTGAAAGTGTTTCAGTCTGAGTAGAGAAAGTGAAGAAATAGTGCTGGAAATAGGTTGTTTCTAGAATTATCTAAGAGTCCTAAATTATCCTAAATAATCCTTTATAATAAGTTCTTTCAATGATCTCTGTACTTCATTTAAATAAATTCTGCACTTGCATAGAGACTCATTCAGAAGACATTGTAAAGCTGAGCTTTTTGGTGGGAGACAATCCCCGCCTCTTTGCACATGCATAAAAAAAAATAGTTTTCACTGTGCTCCCTATTTCCTTTTGCTGCCAGAGCAACAGAATTGCTTGGTGCATGGTGCATTCTGACATCTATTTAGAGTTACTTCTACTTTTATTCATGGCCCTCATTTCTTTTCGTTCAACACCAACAGTCTGGATTCCTCATTTTTCCACACCTTCTTCACCTTAATTTCATTTATCCTAATCTAGAATAAAATTCAGCAGAAGCTAGTCAGTCCACTATTCCAGCTATATATCTAATGACCAGAACTGGAATTTGGATTTTAAGGTCATTTTCACTCTACTGATATATTCACTACTAACCTTCTTGACTTCAATATGCTTGATGTTGCCTGAGGGATGCCCAGGTGTATGCCTAGCATATGCAGTTGAAGTTAAGAACAAATTTGAACTGCTCAACATCACAGAAAGGCAAGCAGATGACCTATAGGAAGAAATAAAAAAAAATCACTGAAGTAGCCCAAGAACATATTATATACAAGAAACCAGTGAAATTGGCCAGATGGATAGAAGCTACGACTGTAGAAGAGGGAAGAAAAGCAAAAGCCATTGGTGACAGGGAAGAAATCAAAGACTAAATGCAACGTTCCAGAGGAAAGAAAATATTAAGAAAAGTACTGGGCTGATAAATGTAAGAAACTGGAGGAAGCAACCAAGAGAGGGTTTCACTTATCTGTGGAAGACTAGAAACACCTCTATGGTAAGAAAGGCTATGGTCAGGGGACATGATGGGCAAGAATTGCCTGACCACAATCAATCAGAGAAAGATGGTGGGAATATGCAAACCAACTTTACACAAACAAAAAACAAGACCAAGACATAAAAGGAGAAGCTGACCTACCAGAAATGGAACCAGATATCCTGGAGGAGGAAGATTGTGGGCACTCAACCAGTTGCCCAATTGCAAAGCCCCAGGAGTTGATGGAATTTCTGCAGAGCTGCTGAGACCACTGCCAACAAAAACATTGACAGCACTTTGCCAAAGTGTATGAAGTATATGGCCAAAAGAATGGAAAATACCAATATCAATACCAAAGAAAGGTGATATAAAAGATTGTTCCAACCACCAAATCACAGCCTTGATGCCACATGTGAGTAAAATTCTCTTAAAGATAATCCAGCAACATTTGAATCCAACCACCAACAGAGAACTGCCTCATGTGCAAGTAGGACTTTGGAAAGGAAGAGAAATGCATGATCATATTGCCAATCTACATTGAGTTATGGAAAAAGCAAAGGAATACCAAAAAGACCTCTACATGAGCTTCATCGATTACACAAAAGCCTTCAACTGTGTTGATCATGACAAGCTCTGGAACTGCCTCAAAGAAGTTGGAATATCACAACATCAATCCCGCTCATTCAGTCATCGTACTCTAATCAAGCAGCCACTGTAAGAACGGAATATGGAGACACAAAATGGTTCAGAATTGGAAAAGACACTTGGCAAAGTTGCATCCTGTCACCTATACTATTCAACATGTGTACAGAAATAGTTATAAGAAATGCACATTTGGAGGAATCTACCATTAGGATTAAAATCAATGGTAGGACTGTCAACAACCTCCGATATGCAGATGATACAACATTGTTCGCGGAAAGCAAGGAGAATCTGGAATGGCTAAACTGGAGACTCAAAGGTGAAAGTGAAAAATTTGGACTGCACCTTAACATCAAGAAAACAAAGATAATGACAAATGCAGAAAACACATAAGTCAGAGTGCAGATTGACAACGAGACCATTGAAACAGTAAAGAAATGTATCTTCCCAGGCCTAAGTGGTAACTGCAGCTCTGAGATCAGAAGGTGTATAACACTTGGAAAAAGTGCAATGTCTGGAAGAGTAAAGTCCAGAGATGTTATTCAGCCGGTTCGGACTGGTCCGGCGAACCGGTAGTGGCAATTTTAACTGGTTCTCTGAGCCAGTAAATACCACCTCTCACTGGCCCCGCCCCTGGTCACCCGCTCAATGCTTGCCCCACCCACCCCTGCCCTATATATGTTGCTTTTGCCACACGACCCAGCTAACACGACCACACGACCAGTCACCTCCTTGCCTCGCCTGCTCTGCTCAGCTCCCCAAAAGTAAGCATGCCACCCGCTCTTGGGTCAGGGGCTGGGGCCCAGGGATGCACCATTCCCTGAGGCCCCAGAGCTCCTGCCTCGGCCAGGTTGGGGAATGCACCAGTGCTCAGGTCTTCCCGGGGCCTCCTGCACGCCGCCTGCTTTCCCTTCGCCATGCATTGCCCCATTTCCTCTCCTTCAGATTCCCCAGCCCTTACTCAATCTCCCTGCTTCCTCCCCTATCTTTCTTCATCCCGTAACCTTACCTTCCTCCCATGGCTGGCTGCCAGGGAAGGCAAGCCAGGGCTGAGCCATCACCACTGGGCTCCCTGCCAGCCTGCATTTGTTCACACACACCCTTGTTGTGAGATGCCTGCAGCCACCACATCTTTTTTTGGGTGCGAGAAGCCTCCCAGCTGCCACCTCTTTACCAGCTGGAACTGAGCTGGCAGTGGTGGCTAGCTGCAGGCTTCTTGCACTGAAAACTACTGGCCTCCTCGAATGCGGAGAAAAAGAGCTTCAGTCAGTCCCGTCACCACTGTTGCCACCCTGTTCTTCTCACCGGCCACACATGTGCATCCCATTGCCTGCTCACCTCCGCTCTGGCATATACATGTACATGTACATATACATATATATACAAGTTTCTTGTATTCATTGTTAGATGCCAACTTTGATACAGATCCTGTGGAGATGCCTGGGGCACTGTCTTTTTGAGCCTATTAGATTTGAGGAACTGGGGGGAGGCTCATGACTCTGAATTGGTCACCTGTTCATTAGGTGCTTGATCCTCCTGGCTGGCTACTGCCACCCAGGAGGTGATTTGGTTGGATTTTGATTGTGGTGAATTCTTCCTTGAAAGAGGGGTTCACCCCTAAAAAGAGATTCATTTGCTCCCACATCCAGAAACCAACTTTAGATCTAACTTATTTTTAGGGAATATTGTTGAGAAGGTAGTCATATAGTAGCTTCAGAGAAACCTGGGTAAAGCAGATTATATTGACCATTTTCAGTCAGATTTCAGGCTTGGGTATGTAACAGAAATAGTATTAGTCAAACTTTTGGATGAACTTGGATGTGAATGGGATGGAGATAGTGCATCCATCTTTGCTCTACTTGGCCTCTACACAGCATTCAATACTACCAACCACCATATCTCTCTCGACTGGCTTTGAGGGCTGGGAATGGGCAGCACTATATTGTGCTGAGTCCTTTACTTCCTCCAAGACTGGTTCCATCAATGTTTCATTGGCAGCAAGAGGTCCTACCCTCAGTCCCTACTATGTGGGATGCCACATTGCTTGGTAGTCTCTCCGCTCCTATTTAACATCTACATGAAGCCACTGGGTGAGTTTATGGAACTTTCGTTGACTCTTGCCGACCATCGTGAGAGGATGGCGGCTTTTCAGTTGCCTATATATACTTCTTTCTCCATGGA
>JANHFM010003698.1:15692-32031 GCA_032468115.1 Grayia smithii
TCCTTCCGAGGTGGATAAAATGAGGACCCAGATTGTTGGGGGCAATATGCTAACTCTGTAAACCGGTTAGAGGGGGCTGTAAAGCACTATGAAGCAGTATATAAGTCTAAGTGCTATTGCTATTGCTACCTTCAGGTGCTTTGGAGAATAGGCTGACCCCCTCCTCTTCCTGGTGGCAGCCCCTCAAATATTGGACCACTGCTATTATGTTATGTCTTTTCATTAGACGAGACATATTCAATTTTCTTTCAACTATTCTTCATATGTGGGTGCATTTTAGCTCTCCATGCATTACAATCCCTAAGCTTAAAAAGCCATATATGAAAGAGGAGGATGTAGACTGGACCATTTAATAGTCTTAAATATTGCAATCAGACAAGGACTTGCATTTTGCAAAATTTACAATGCAATCCTCACTGGCCTGCAATCCCAAAAATTTTTTTTTAGAAAAAATAACAAAGCAAGAACTAAATAATAATTTAAAAAGCCCAAAGAAAATACAATCATATATGGGAGGAAAGGCTGATAAATAGGTGATAAGCACCTGTGCTTCCGCCTTCCACCTTTCTTGGGCCTCTCCCATCATTTGGACCACCCAGCTGCTGATCAAACAATAGCTGCCAATCAAATAACAGCTGCCAATCCAATAGCAGCTGCCAATCAAGCAGCAGCAATGATCCAAAGGAAGGAAGGAGGAAGGAAAGAAAGGAAGATGGCTGCTTGGGAGCTCTGTAGCCATGGGCCTCACGAGGTAGAGGGTGAATGAACAGAACCAAACTCAGGGGTTAAAAATAAAGATTAAAAATAAAAGATAGGCATCCCTGATGAGAAGAAGAAACCAAAAAAGAAGCAGCAGAAAACAGGGGAGAGAAAGGCGTTTTCTCCTTCCTTCAGACCTGGCATGAGGTAAAAATTCCTCAAGACATTTTCCTCAGATGGAGCAAAGATGCAGAAGAGGAAAAGTATTAAAAAGCTCAGCCTGGAACAAAGAAGCTGAAAGGTAAAGAAAAAGGCAAGACTTTGACAGACCAGAAATAGAAAAAAGAAACCAGAAAAACGATAAAGACAGGTTAAGGAATACAGCTCTGGAGAGAGAGAAAGAGAGAGAGAGAGAGAGAGACAATAAGATCTACAGGGGTTATTAAGACAACTAAAATATTGAAGTCAGCCATAAATAAATAGATACAATATAGAAGGATGTGAGAATATAATGAAATGGGCCCTTAATAACCTAGATGAGGAACTTGCAGAAAATAGTTTTTTTTTTTAAAAAAAGGAAAATAGGGTTTTTATTAATATTCATGTCTACAATAGATGTAGGCATTTAGTAGTTACAATTGCTTTTTCTTTTATGTGTAAGCTTTCCTTTTATAAAATAAAAGCCCACTCCAACCGCGCCTCCCCACCTGAAATTAAAGGGAGATCCAAAAAAACAAAAACAAAAAACAATTCATGTCTATTTGTGACTATTGAGTCTGGATCAATCTGGCTGTTGGTAGTTCAAAATAAAAAGAATGCCTAACAATAGATCAGTATATATTTACAATTCCAATGAAAATAATATTGAATAGTACATCAAAGCCTAAACTCACCTATCGTCTGACTTCATAAATAAGATTTGCAATAAAACAGCTCTTCTGCTATTCTCAGCATCTGCTAAGAACCTCTCTTCCAGGAAAGGAAGGAAAGAAGGAAGGAAGGAAGGAAGGAAGGAAGGAAGGAAGGAAGGAAGGAAGGAAGGAAGGAAGGAAGGAAGGAAGGAAAAGGAAAAAGAGAAAGAGAAAGAGAGAATAAAAGAAAGAAAAGAAAGAAAGAAAAAAAGGAAAAAAGGAAAAGGAAAGGAAGGAAAAAAGAATCCATAAAATCATTGAAAAGGAAGGAAGGAAGAAGAGAAAGGAAAAAAAAGAGAGAGAAAGAAAAGAAAGGAAAGAAGAAAGAAGAAAAGCACACCATACATCTTATGGACATATTGTACAGTTAGGACTCAACAATGCTGAGTAGGAATGTGGGAATTGTAGCCCTGTCACAACTGAGGGATACTAGTTGAGGAATTCAGAGATATGGCTTGGGAACTGCAGATGAGATGTATATTTAATCAAAATAGAAATATATTTCCCATCACTTAATTAATTTCTCCTTGAGTGAGCATGCACTTGAATTGACTGAATAACTTCCCAGTTAAAAGCTGTGAATTTTTATAAAAATAAGTCTCAAATGATCCCTTTAGGAGTTGTCCCTTTCTCAAAGTATTCCTAGAGAAAGTGCATCCTTTATCAAACAATTCTTTTCCTAGCAAGTCTTCATTTTATGGTGCTTCATAAATATCAAACATCAGAAAAACCACCTCTCACCTTCCTTTCCTGTATACTCCTTAGTCTTTCTGTGTCTAAAAGTTGAACATTGTATATTTTATTCCAAATGAGGTTTAACCAACCTCAAATGGAAATCCCATCATTACTTCTTTGTACATAAAAGCAGAGTTCATACCCTACCACCCCAAATCTTTCCCTTCAGAAAGTGTCTTCAAAAATGTCACTGCAGGCTTACATTAATTCCCATTTTGTTGAAATAAAATCCTTCAGGTTTTTCTGAATATATTGCTATTTACTCCCATAATATGGTGGTATTTTTTCCTATTCTAGAATGTGATTGTGACATTGATACATTATTCAACCTTTTGACTATACTAGAAAAATCTAGACCTGTACATCATACAGCATGTTTGTTTATTTATTAAATTTTTGTGCCACTTATCTTTCCTACAAGATGACTCTCGGCAGCTGGATGTTGAAAGACAAATGTCTATATCCAAGCCCTATCTTCTAATCTCCTGCTTCCAGGCACAGGACAAAGATATAAAAAGGGGTTGGAATATTAGGGAATGCATCTATAACTGAAAAAACAAATTTATTGTAAGAGAGCAAGTATAAGGTATAATGTCAAATCCAAACTAGTTGGATTTGGAAGATTTTCTGAAATTCCATTGAATTTTCTGGGTTCCATTGGATCATAGCTCTAAAATTGGCTTCTAAATCTGATTCTTGTTCCTCTGCAACATATGTACAAAAACTGAGATTCCCTCTTCCCTAAATCTTTTAGAATGTACAAGAACTAAATGGGGCAATGGGTTTTGCACTGGACTTTCAAGAAGATGGACAAGACCACCACCACAAAAAAACCCAACCCCACTCTTATCCTGCCTCTTTTTCAACCACTAGTCAACCATTTTGTTGAGGGATACTTTTCTTTCAAAATGTCTTTCAAAGAGGAAGAAAATTTCAGTGACATTTTTCTGAGTAAAGTGTTCAAATCTATCAATAATATAGCAAAAAGATGTCCAAGGGGAACCCGTGACTGTCTCTCATTGTACCATCTTCTTTCTGTAGTTTAGGGCCTTGGGAAATCTTAGATGCTCAGAAACTTTCACAGTGATAGGAAAGGTCTTATTCTAAAACAACACCAGCCATGATACCATCTGTCATTTCCAAACCACCAAGTCAGGTCAAGCCCCTCATCCACGGAAATTGAAAGAAATTCTGAATCATCCAAAAAGTAGGATAGAAAAATATATGACTGTTTCAAAGAGAAAGAAAACAGTTGAGAAAATAGTCCTTTGGGTTTAAAGATAAAGGTAAAGGTTCCCCTTGCACATATGTGTTAGTCGTTCCTGACTCTAGGGGGCGGGGCTCATCTCCGTTTCAAAGCCGAAGAACCAATTCTGTCCGTGGTCATGTAACCAGCATGACTAAATACCAAGGCGAGGCAGGCAGATGGAACTAAGTGGAAACACTTAGCCAGTGCATTAGCTAATTGCGCTATCAAGGCTCAATGTTTAAATGTTTAAGGCACACCTTCTTGAAACATCCTTTCCTTAACCTTGTCTCCTGAAGCCCCCCAAAATTGTCACATAAACAACTCATGATAGCCAATTCAAAAATGGTTTTCTACTTCTGGCCCTAGATTGTCAAGCAGAGAGAAACATGAGGGAGAGATGTCTTATAATAGAAACAACAGCAACGAAGAAATAAACAAACTGAGGAAAAAACTGTTATGTTTAAAATGGGAGGCGGAAACAATCACTATGTTGTGCCCAGAGGTGGGTTCTACTTACCTTTACTCCCGGTTTGCAACAGGAGCGTGCGCGCTTCTGCGCATATCACCCGTGATGACGTTGGGGCAGGTGGGCGGAGCCTCCCGCCGGTTTTACTACTGGTTCTATAAAACCAGACAGAACCGGGAGCAACCCACCACTGGTTGTGCATATTTAATAGGACTCCCCTAATTTTGTATGGTTTAAGTTCAGGTTTCTGGAATCAAGAATGTGAATTATGTGACTGACAGCTGCTTTATCAATAATATATTCAGGTTTCTATTGTTAGAAGAAGTCATTTATTTCCCTGGTAGAAACATTTATTTCAGCTATGGAAATATATTATATTATTTAAAGAAAGAAATATCCTTATCCTTGGTGGGATAAGGAAACTTAGAAAAAGAAAAGCAAACAGCTTACCTTTTTATTTCATTTTTTAAAGTGGAATTTACAGAGATTTTATAGAGTAATTTCCCATGTTGATTTGTGGACCAATATAAATTTCTGGGGGAAAATCAAATTTATGATAATTGCACCATAATTTCAATTGCAAAAACAGTTGGGCTTTAAAGCAATATTTTATCTCTTTGCCATCCCACCACCTGTTGGAGTAATTAGAACAAATACAAGTTCCTGGCCCCACTTATTACCACTACTCCAAAATAAAAGAGGAAACAGGAAGGAAAAGAAGCAGGTCATTGTCATTGGCAAAAAAAAGCTGTTCGCAAACTACTTTGCAGCAAAAACGAACTTATGTCTGTTCTGAACCAGCTTAATGCCTGGGTGTTTTTAGATTCCATAATTAATAGCTTGATGCTTTAAAAGTCTTTCTTAAATATTCATTATTACAAGAGAAGATGGAAAAAGAGTCTGATACACACTAATACTCGCCAGTACAACATTGTGGTACAGTTTGTTACAGATACTTATATTTAGCAGCATGATGCGGATCAGTGGGAAGCTACATCCTCTTATGTGTTTCTCTTTCTTAAAAATAATAAAAAAATTACTAACTATTAGATGGGTAGAGTTTATAAAATACCTATCAAAGCCAAATTGAAGCACCCTGAGGCTATATGCCCACCTTCCATAGAGAAAAATATATGCCATCTAAATACAACTATAAAGGCCAAGCAAGAGAGAGTATTAAATGCGATTTTGCTAATTTATTTGTTAGTTCCTATATAAAAGAGGAAGGAAGGAAGGAAGGAAGGAAGGAAGGAGGGAAGGAAGGAGGGAAGGAAGAAAGAGCATGTACATTAAAATGCATTAAAATTCATAAAAGAGAGAATAATTAACTTCCTTTATATTTCTCCAAGAGCTGTAATTTGTCCCAGAAGATCTGTACAAATATTTGCTGAGAAGTTGAACAAAATCAACAGGGTTGTTGTAGTTTATTTTATGTTGGGAATACTTAATGTTTAGTAGTGAGAACAATTAACCCGTGGAACAGTTTACCTCCAGAAGTTGGAGATTTTCAAGAAGAGATTGGATAGCCATATATACAAAACAGCATAGGGTCTCCTACTTGAAAAGGGGACTAGAAGAGCTCCAAGGTCACTTTCAACTATGTTATTCTCAGTGTAATGATTTTTAAAAAACAAAAGTAGAAGTGAAAGTAAAAGTAAAAAAAAAAAAAGACCTAGATCTTCCCCTCTGAAATCTTGGAAGCTAGGCAGTTATCTGTCATCATCATCATCTTTTAACAATCCCATAATCCCTTGCGAGGTAGAGTCTGGGTAACTGAATGGAGCTAGCAGAGTGTTTTAATGGCTGGATGCCCTTCCTGTCACCAATGCAGAGTTTAGTTCAGCAGATATATTCTCACTGTGCCCAGAGAGAGAAATATCTGCCTCTACCTAGGATCGAACAGACAGCCTCCTGATTGTGAGGCAAGAGCCTCTAGGCCACCACCCCATTCCTAGGCAATTATCTATAATCCTGACTTAGATGGACCATAATAAATCAACTTCAAACTATGTTCTCTTTGCTGATTTCTAAACTATTTAACATAACCAAGATGTTTTGCTGTTGTTAACAATTACCCTTATTTAATATATTGAACATGGATTAGGAAGATCACAAATCAGTTCCATCCTCAGTTTTGTAAACCCGAATCACTGTGTCTTGGCATAAACTACTTTACAGGACTTCTGTTAATGGGGATAGTGACATCTTGTAGCCATGGTCTGGAGTAAAAACACCGGATAGAAATTCAATACAGCTGTCCCAAACTGTATATTTTGTAGACTGCAATTTCTTTAGGATTTTAAATTCCAGTATATTCAGTCACAGTGACTGGCAATTCTGGAACCTGAACTGTATCTCACCCAACCTGAAAAATATTAAGGTTGGGAGATACATATAATGAAGCACTTCTCCAACTGTCTACAGTTGTGGGCCACTAAATAGATATTTGAAAATTGTGGGGACTACCCACTTAAACAAGCACCCCTCCCTACGTTTTAATCTTTAAGAGGACAAGAATCCACGTTTTTCAGAGAATACAATAATTATTGTAGTTGCATTATGCATGCCTTTCTATCCTTCTCAATTTAAAAAGCTTTTAAAAACTAAATTTCATTCTAAAAAAATTAATCCAAAAGGAAGCATTTATTTACCACTTGAATTATTTTATATACCCCATGCTGCCTCCTAACAATTCCTCGTAGCACAATCATGTTACTCAAGGACATTCTTCAGTAGAAAAATACTGAGAAATACATCTTCCACTTCAATCAAGGTGATACCGTTTCTAGCTGTGAAAAGATGGAGATGGTTATCTGAGTTAACCATCAGACTGAATGACATCAAAGCATCCAACTAGTAGTGAACAGTGTGTATGTTGGTGCTAGGACTTTGGTTTCAAGAGTGATATGGCAATTGAATACCCATGAGATTGGGACGGCCAAGGTTCAGACTAAGTTTTGAATGGTGCATCTGGTAGGCCTGGGCTTGTTGGTTAGAAAGTTGACAGCTCAGGTTCGAGACCTGAGCACAATGCAACGGGGTGAGCTTCCATCCTCACCCCAGCTCCTGCCAGCCTTGCAATTTGAAAGTATGCAAATGCAAGTAGATAAATAGGTACCACTTCAGTGGGAAGGTAACATGCTCCGTGATGTCATGCTGGCTACATGACCATGGAAATGTGTTCAGATAACACTGGCTCAATAACCCTGAAAGGGAGAGGAGCACCGCCCTCTATAGTTGCAAAGTAAAATCCACAGGGTCGCCTTTCACCTTTTTTTTTTTCCTGGTAAGCTGCAACAGACCATTGGATGAACATCCCACACACTGTTGTGGTCCACCAGCAGCCTGTGGAGCTGGCAGCAGAGTCGGACAGTGATGAGGCTGAGGAAGAACATGGGCCAATCCTGGAGGCTGAGGAAGGCCCGGATGAGGGCTCGCGTCAGAGGCAGAGATGGGGCCAGGGCCATCTGGGAATGATGTGTGGACTCCGGAGCCTCCAGAGTCAGATAGCAGAGAGACAGAGGAACAGGAAGAGCCTGTTCCTAGTGCATGCATGCAAAGAGCTGCCAGAAGGCAAGAGCAGCTAAAGCAAAAAGGATGACTCAGGAGTAAGGCCAAGAGATTATTGGCCCCTCCCATAAGGCTTTAAAGAGCAGTAACGGCTCTTGGGCTCTTTGTAGGAAAACAACATTGCTACATATGTTTCTTGTCTTGTTCCATTTGGTTCTTGTTGGCATCTCTTCCTTCTGAACTTCTGAAAAGTCTTTGGCAGGGTGCCAAAGTAGACAAAGGTTGGTGATAAGCCGAAGGATTGTTTATGAAAAATTTGTTTTGAACTTAATTTTGACTAAGCTGAGAATGAAGTAATTCTCAGCTGTTCTAGTAAAATATGTTTGTTTAGGACTGATTGCGTCTGGTAATAACTATTTGGGCCTAGGTCACAACACACACTTCCTGTGATTCACAGAGGAATCATTGATCCTTATTACTAAGAAAAACAAAAAAAGCTCTATGAATCCAAAGAAGCCATTTATGATTTTAGGGTCATAACAAATTATTTAAAAACCTTCAATTGCTGCTCTTTTTTGAGACACAAACATAGACACAGATGGACTTTTTATTTAAACGAAACAAATTATCTCCTCCAACTACAGCAGGATTGTCAAACTCAAGGCCAGCGGCCTGAATTCAGCCTGCGGGGTGCTTAGATCTGGCCCTGGAAACAGTGAAGACTGGCCTGCGGTGCCTCTGCCAGTGAAAACGAAGCCCGGATGGTTCACACATGGCCTCCCCGAGCTCCGTTTTTGCTGACAGAGGGCTGAAGGAGGCCGTCACGGCTGAAAATGGAGCCTCAAGTGACATCACATCCCCTCTGGCCACGCCTCCCCCAACCCCAATCAAACACAACCCTGATGCGGCCCTCAATGAAATCAAGTTTGACACTCGTGAACTACAGATTGAATGTCTTTCAATAGAATGAAGGAAAATACACTCTGAGCACTGAGGAATACAGGAACTGTATTCCTTCTCACAAGCACAAATATGGAGATCATATAGACTAGAGGGGAAGGAGGCCCTGTAAACGCCCCCCCCCCCCCAAATCATCCATAATCACACTGGTGAAGATGTAACAGATATTTTTTTGCCCTTGTTATTACTAGGAAAATCCTCCCTCTTCCATCCAGGTTGGGCTTTATTTTATTTTTTTAAAGGATTTTTTTGTTGCATCCTCATTGCTCCCAAGATGTTTATTAATCAGAACATCCTTTGGAAAAGGATAATTGCAAATATGTAGCATGTTGTCTTCATTTTGGTTTGATATTTTTTTTTTTTTTTTGCAGCTTAGGAAAGAAACATAACAGGTATTGCTCCCACAGTGGGGCTTATGAGTATGCAACGTAGCAGCTGGCATCTAAAATTCCAAGCCATTATGATTTTAAATGTCCTTATTGTCATTAAAAAAACAAACAAAAAAACAAAAAAACTAATTTAGAGCTCCAAAGTACCCAATAGCATGAACAACCTACTTGAGGCCAGAACAAATTGGTTGCCAGCAACAGAAGATGTTGGCATGTGATATCACCATGACAGTTCTTTCCCCCACAGGAGAAATGGTCAAGCATTACACAGCAACAACATGTGAGGAAAAAGCTGACATTAAATCCAAATAGGATGGAGCAGTTGCTACTTATGAGAGGTTGGAATTGGGGATGGAAGATTCAACCTGTCCAAGTATGGGATCTGTTCTCTTGAAAGTAATGCCTGGGAGTTCTATCAAGTATCAATTCACCATTGACTACAAGCAGTGAGAAGTTCATTTGCACAATGATATCAGGTTGCTAGCTGTGGCCGCTGATTGAATTTGGCAAGATTGAGCAGAATTTGGGCATATCTCACAAGACATATTTTACAAGGCTGTCTGAATGGAACTACTTTTGACTATACCAAAACTTGTGGCTGGTATAAAATACAGCAGCAAAATGTCTACAGAGAATCTCAACCAGCAGTGAAATGCGGCCGGATCTATCCGGCTCACGCAAACCGGTAGCGTCAGTGGCGGGAGGCTCTTCCAGTGGTGGGTTGCCCCCAGTTCGGTCCGGTTTGCGCGAATAGGTAGCGGTGACGCTGTGAAGTCACCGAACCGGTTCGCAGCATCCCAGACCCTGGCCCACCTGCGCGGCCCAACTTACCTTTTTCTAAAAAAATCGGGAAAATTAGCGTTCTGCGCATGCGCAGAGTGTATTTTTGCCGAATTTTTTAAAATAAATTTTCTGCGCATGTGCGGTAGCGCGGTTTACGCGTGCGCGCTCGTTTCGCTCGCGTGTGCAAATTTTGCGCACACGCGTGCACGAAGAGAACCGGTAGCGAAGGTGAGTGGAACCCACCCCTGGGCTCTTCCCACCTGCCGGGATGTCATTATGTCCTGTTTTGGACTCTCTACGCCTGTGCAGAAGGCTCTATGCATGTGCAGAAGAGGCATGTGTTGAGTGTAGTGAGCACGCACATGCGTTCACATTCCCAAACCGGTAGCGAAGGTAAGTGCATTTCACCGCTGATCTCAACCATCCAGGTCATGATTGTTCGAAAGGTGCTTTTCCAAAAGGCAACTGGACTTTCTTGTTTGTTTTTTTTTTCCTTGAAAACATTTCATTTCTCATCCAAGAAGTTTCTTGAGTTCTGACAAAGTTTTGTGGATGAGAAGCAAAACATGTTCAAGGCAGGGGTGGGTTCTACTTACCTTTACTACCGGTTCTCTTCATGCACACGCTTTGCTCCGCGCTTGCGCATTTACTACTCTACTTCAAAAAAAACCTCGAAACAAACACTCTGCGCATGCGCAGAGGAGAAAAAAGTAAGCACGGGTGGGCCAAGCTCTCTGCTGCGGAGAACCGGTTTGGTGACGTCACACCATCACCGCTACCAGATCGCACAAACCGGGCCGCACTGGGAGCAACCCACCACTGGTTCAAGGAAAAGAAACAAGTAAGTCCAGTTGTCTTTTGGGAAAAGCAGTTTTGGGACAATGCAGCAGCTACATTAAACTGCTAACTGGGATAAAAACAAGGATCCTGCCTTTACCATAGGACTTGTGCTGGTAGCAGATGGTTACAGTTGTTGTTGTTGCTGTTGTTGTTGTTGTTTTTCCTCTTGCAAAGCTTCCTGGATGGTGACACTTGCAGGCGAAGCCCTTTTGAAAGGGCTTATTCTACCATTGGTCCCTACATCTGGTACAGAAAGTGGGGCTTTCTCCCATGTGTCTGCAGCTCCTCATGAGTTTTATTTCACTCATAACTCTTTGCCTTTACATGAGCAACTGAAGATGCACTTCTTTAGCCAATTGTTTAAATATCAAATAGCTGTACTTGTGCTTTATTTGTATTCTTAATTTTGTGTATTCCATATGGTTTTGTATGCTATTTTAATCCAGAACTGGACCACAGCAATGCATCTGAATGCTGCCTCCTCCTCCCATAGCAACATTTTTAAAATTACTTCTTGGAAGTGGGGTCAAATAGCCAAAAGGATGACCCGATACTTAAGGCACCAGTTAAGGAGTCCCTGTGCGTTTTTACTCTGTTAGTCATTGCCAACTATAGGAGGGCAGTGCTCATCTGTTTCATGGCCATTGAGCCAGCACTGTCTGAAAATATTTCCACGCTCATGTGGCCAGCATGATGTCACAGAGCACTGTTACCTTCCCACTAAAGTGGTGCCTATTTATCTACTTGTATTGGCATGCTTTCGAACTACTATGATGGGTACTCACCCTGTCGCGTGGCACTCGGATCTCAAACCTAGGTTGCTGGCTTTCCAGTTGACAGATCCAGTTGATCTTAACCATACCACCAAACAGTGGTGGGTTGCTCCCGGTTCAGCCCGGTTTGTGCGATCCAGTAGCAGTGATGGTGTGATGTCACCGTGGTTCTTCGCGGGCGGGAGCTGGGCCCACCCGTGCACCCATACTTACAGTTTTCTGCTCTGTGCATGAGCAGAGTGCTTGTTTTGAGTTTTTTTCAAGTAGAATAGTAAGTGAGCATGCGCAGAGTGTGTGTTTGGTGCGCAGGTGAAGCGAGCGCATGCACTGATCATGCGCAAAGCGCGTGCATGAAGAGAACCAGTAGTAAAGGTAAGTAGAACCCACCCCTGCACCTAAGGCACCAGAGTACCCATTAAAATGTCTGCACTGGGGGTGGAGGGAATAATCACATTCCCCTGCATGGTGTGAAAAGCTGGCTATCCAATGGTACTATAACACTATGTGCTCATGGATTAATGCTCCCATTATTATCATCTTCTTTTTAATCCATGGTCCAATTGCTTCAGTAACCACTTTCCTTGATCCATCCCAGTCAACTGTTACTCCATCGGTCTTGGATTCTGCAAAAACATGTCATTTCCTTTGCAGAATCCCAACCCAGTTACAGCAGTTTTCTCTTAGCAGACACTGTTCCCTATGCAAGATTCTGGTGAGTCTCCTTTCTATCTTCTTAGCACCATCTAGTCCTGTGGTAAACATGGGTTAAGAAAACCTTGGTTTATATCCATTCTTAGCTTCTTGAGGCTGTTGCTGAAATGCTTAATTAATGTGTCCTGCTCTGGACTCCCAGAGAAAATGCAGGATATAAATGCAATCAATCAAATGAATAATTTATTTCCAATATTCCTTGCATTCTGCATAAACTCCAAAAAATGTTATCCCCATCAGTTGTAAACTGAAAAAAAAAAACCCCAGAAAGCCAAAGGTATGAATCAATGCCAACAACTCTACAGGTTCGTTAAATTAATATTCCACATTTTTTTTTTACGTTTCATTGCACTGGATTGAGAGTGTGTGACTGGCCACAAATCACTCACTTCTGGGATGTTAATTTTAGTAGCAGCGACATTCTCTTTCCAAACATTGTTTTGCAAGATCTTTGTATTATACTACTACTTTTTTTTATATTCTCTTATGTTTTATGATGCCCGGGGTTAGTATAGAGTTCATCATCCTATAATTTAATTACTACTACTCACAGTTATGTCCTGGAGAAAAAAAATCTGACACCGGCTTGATGGCATATAAGTAATCAAGCAGTCAATCAATCAATCAATCAATCAATCAATCACTACACACTAATTGTATGTATCAATCCAACATTTTGAGCATGCTTTGAAGTCTCAGGTTCTGAATCCTTGGCTTAAATTCACAGTGGTGGGTATATAGTCCACAGTGGTGGGTATATAGTCCAACCCAGGGGTGGGTTCTACTTACCTTTACTACCTTTACTACCGGTTTGCTTCCTGCACGCGCACATACGCGATTTGCACACGCCCACTTGCTTCACTTGCTCGCATGCCTAAAGCGCGCTACCGCACATGCGCACTAAGTTTATTTTCAAGAAAAACCTCAAAACAAGTGCTCTGCGCATGCGCAGAATGCTATTTTCAGGGTTTTTACCGGAAAGAAGTAAGTTCAAGCGGGCGGGTGGGCCCGGGTCGGGGACGCGGAGAACCGGTTCGGTGACGTCACAACATCACCGCTACCGGATTGTGCGAACCGGACTGAACCGGGAGCAACCCACCACTGGTCCAACCTGCCAGTTCAAAGCAGCAAGTGCATACAAAAGTCTAGCAGCAGAGGTTCTGACAAACATCTTGTCTGAACTGTACAACAGAAAATGGGTTTTTCTCCCACAAGCCCATCTTTCTTCCTGTTATTTTGGGGAAGCAGATTGGGAAAGAGCTCATTCCCACCATGAATGGTATCTGGAGTAAGATCTCTCTCTTCTCCTTTGCTCTGTAGATCTTAACTCCAGGGGCAGCCATGAAACAGCACAGGAATGTCCCAGAGGAGCAGAGAGAAAAAGCAGAGTCATTTCCTTCACTTTAGCTCGAAAATAAATAAATGCGGGATCAGTCCAAATAATGAGAAAACATTATTATTGATTCTGAAATCACCTGTGACTAAACAGTAGAGACAGCAGGAACTTTTTCAATGAAACATCCACATTTCAGCTCAAGAAAAGCAGAGAAAAAGGAAGAGGGAGGGGGGAGGAAATACCAAAACAGAAAACTGAACGATTCGGCTGGTTGCCATTCTTGTCAGTTATTGCAGCATTTGTAAACAAAAAAAGCAGACTTTCTTCTGTAAAGAAATACAATCAGCACCATCATAAATAACTTAGACATGTGTAAAAGCATTTTGCACTCCCTGCACAGGAAATGCAAATAATTTTTAAAAAGTGAGTGCTACGATTTGTTTTATCAGATGTTCAAATGTAGAATGCATTATCTCCCTCACCCAGCAATCTTATTTTTCGGAAATAAATCAATAGAATAAAAATGCAATGAAGTAAATATTGCAATTATCAGCAACTGGTACCTGATCATTTCCTGGCTAAGCTTATTGGGGGGGGGGGGGGATAGAAAAAGCTAGAGCATGTTATTGTTAGCTGCTTCATATAATTTCTTGTAGCCCGCCAGCAGAGCTGGTGGCAGATTCAGACAGTGAGGAGATTGAGGAGGAACATGGATCAGTCCTGCAGTCTGGGGAAGGCTCTGTGTCAGCGGCAGAGATGGGACCAGGGTCAGCTGCCTTCGGAGTCGGACATCAGTGGGGCAGAAGAACAGCTGGAGCCTGTTCCCAGGGTGCACATGCACAGAACTGCCAGGAGAAGGGAACAGCTAAGGAACAAGGGTCGACTGAGGAGTAAAGCCACAAGTGGACCCCTCCCATAGGGAATAAAGAGGAGCAAAAGGGGAGTGGAGTTTGCAGGAGACAATTAGTACACTTCATTAGAGTGAAGATCTGTTCCTGACTTCTTGCCAAGTACTGTGTACTACAGGGTGGCAATTGGAAGATATCAGCCTGGCAGCTCTCCAAGCCTGATAAAGGTTGTAGTTGTGAAATCTCTTGAAAGACTGTTGGCTGGGACTTTGCTGGAGAGGAATTCCCTTTAAACTAAATAAAAGGGGTTTTTATTGGGACAAGGAGTCGGCTTCGTGTTTTTGGGAAGCCTCGGTCAGAACATAATTTTGGAATGAAATATATCGTAGAATGAAACGTTACTGTAATGGTATGTCTGAAAGAGTTTGGGAGATTTGGTGAACAGATGCTGCCTAGGGAAGGGTCGTATAAGAGAGAGCACTGTCCACAGCTGGGTAATGGAATGAGGAAAGGGAACCAAAGGGACCACAAATTCAGGGGAATTTCTAGATTTGATGCCCTACCCCCAAAAAGAACTATCCTATCAGTCATGTGGAATTTCAAAGTAGAGACTTCAATAATTTTTAGCTGCTCCTTCAACTTTTTCATCACAATACAGGTAGTCCTTGACTTACAACAGTTCATTCAGTGACCGTTCAAAGTTACAGCAGCAGTGAAAAAAAAATGACTTATGATAATTTTTCAAGCCCTGATGACCACTGCCGCATCCCCATAGCCAAATGATCAAAATGCAGATGCTTGGCAACTGGTTCATAGGTATGACGGTTACATGTGTCATGTGATCAGCATTTGCAATCTCCCAACGACAAAATCAATGGGGAATCCAGACTTACTTAACAACCATGTTACTAACTTAACAAATGCAATGATTCACTTAGCGACTCTGGCGAGAAAAGTCATAAATTGGGGGGAGGGAGGCAAACTCACTTAACAAATGTTAGCAACATAAATTTTGGCACTTAACCCTGGTCGTAACTGGAGGACTACCTGTATCAAGTCAAGATCTCCTACTTCCCTTGAATCGGAAAATACTTTGGCTATTTTCTCATCTTTGAAAGAAAACATCAATCATTAGCAGTGGGGAAACGAGTGATTTGCTAGTGAACAAAATGCAAATTCAATTCAGTTCAATGTGGGTGAAGAGGATTCACATCTTGTATATGTATGCAACTGTAGGTTACTAATGTGTATGCAACTGTAGGTTACTAAGATGCTGTAGACATCACACACAAAAAGAAAAAAAAAAGATTACATATCCATAAGCTTAAGAGAGAGACGGAGAGAGACGTTAGCTGAAAATACTGCATAATCACACAAGGCTACATAAACAACGCACTGAGAAAATTTCACCTTAGGGTATTATACGGTTTTTCACACTTTTATTAAGTAGGAATATCTGCAAAAATAGCAAAGGTTTAACACATCTCTTATATTGCTCACAGACACAGCATGACACCTTCAGAACTGTTTGCAGATCCTTATAGCACAGTTACCAGAATGGTTGCCAGCATCTTTGAGCATCGCTCCTTCCATTCCACAACATCCCCTCCTGTTCAAAGCAACTTGAGAGCAACCCCGACCAAGGAGAGCTTCTTCCTGTTTGACAAGAAAAGTGAACCTGCCTTGGAAGTCTTCATGGGAAACTGTTCCGTATACCTAAGAGCTTCTGTCTTATTTTTTTCTAACCTAAAGGGGGGGGGAAAAGAGTTCAGCAATTCAACAAGCTGCCAAAGAAAGCTGAGTCGTACTTGGCTGTATGTATTTCCACCACGGAGAAAAAAAACACTGAACAGTGTGAAAGAAGTCAGCAACTGAGGAAAGAATCTGAAAGGCAATTTTTTTTTTAAAAAAAAAAAAAAGGAGAGGGGGAGGATGGAAAAAAAAGTTAAATATTTAATCCAGAGAAAAATGTATTTATAATCTGGTTTCAGGAAAATCATGCTGTAATCACATTGCCAAAAAGGCACTAAGAGTTGTTAACCTAATCCTGCATAGCTTCTTCTCTGGTAATGTTGTACTACTAACTAGAGCATACAAAACATTTGCCAGACCAATTCTCGAATACAGCT
>JANHFM010003698.1:84732-95353 GCA_032468115.1 Grayia smithii
CGTGCGCCTTTGGCATTGAGTCATGCCGGCCACATGACCACGGAGACGTCTTCGGACAGCGCTGGCTCTTCGGCTTTCAAACAGAGATGAGCAGCGCCCCCTAGAGTCGGGAACGACTAGCACATATGTGCCAGGGGAACCTTTACCTTTACCTTATTGTGTAAGCAAAATTTTTTGCCCATGCTATTATTGTCTCCTTGTTCGTCTTCCAGTTTGATGCCCAATAATATAGCTATACAATTACTTTATTAATCTGTCTTCTGAAGGACCCACAACTCCTGAACGCAAGCCATTCCACTGAATATTTGTTCTCACTGTCAGGAAATTTCTCCTCAGATGTAGGTTGCTTCTCGCCTTGATTCGCTTCCATCCGTCGTTTCTTGTCCTGCCTTCTGGTGCTTTGGAAAATAGATTTCTTTTCATTTTTCCCCAGTCTCCTCCACTGTCCTCATTTCCCACTGCTTATGTGGGGTTTTAAAGGAAAAGGGTGGAGACCCTGCAGATGATTAGAGCAACGACTGTACACCAAAGAGAGGAGATTCACCCATTAAATTCCCTTCGGTCCCCTGATTAATTCAACGATCTCATTGATTGTACTTGAGCTAGGACGCTTCTACCTACCTTCTCCTTTCCTCCGGAAGCCCTTTCAGAGGCAGAAATGCAGAATAATTCTTCCTGCGTGAGACTAATATCTACAAGAATAGTTTGTAGTATCCAAGCAAGGTTGGGAAGCAGATTAATTAGGAATCTTTCATCCTTCAGGGACCGTAGATGATAATAATATATTTTTTTAAAAGAGTGTGTTTCAACAGCAAGAATTCTCGCAGGGCAAGTGCTAGCAAATTGAAGTGGGAATAAAACTGAGCTAATATAAAGTTAAGTTAAACTAGTATCAGGGCCTTCCCATTCCTTGGGAAGGGAAGCAATGATTCTACATCCTGAATTATCTGCCAGCACAGGACTCGATGGGCCAAAAAGACAAAAAATTATTTCATTTCTCAAAACACGTGTGTATGTACACATGCAAAGGAAAATGGAATTTCCCATTAAAGTTACAATATTGATTAGATTAACAGAGTTGGCAGGGACCTTGTAGGTCATCTAGTCTAACCCCCCAGACTAATCAGGAGACCCTACACCATTTCTGACAAATGGCAGTCCAATCTCTTCCTGAAAGTGTCCAGTGATGAAGCACCCACAACTTCCGAAGGCAAGTTCTCACTCTCAGAAAATTTCTCCTCATTTCTAGTTTCAATCTCTCCTTGTTCAGTTTCCATCCATTATTCCTTGTCTGGCCTTCGGGTGCCTTGGAAAATAGTTTGACCCCCTCCTCTCTGTGGCAGCCCCTCGATGCCTTGATTAGTTTCCATCCTTTGCTTCTTGTCTTGCCTTCTGGTGCTTTGGAGAATAGATAGGTACAAATTAACAGTTGGAAGGAACCTTGAGGTAATCCAAGTCCAACCCTTGCCCAAGCAGGAGACCCTACACAATTTCTGACAAATGGTCATCCAGTCTCCCACAACTTCTGAAGGCAACTTCTGTACCATTGGTTGATTGTTCTCACTGTCAGAAAAATTCTCCCTATTTCTAGGTTGAATCTCTCCTTGGTCAGTTTCCATCCATTATTCCTTGTCTGGCCTTCAGGTGCCTTGGAAAATAGCTTGACCTCTTCCTCTCTATGGCAGCCCCTCAAATATTGGAAGACTGCTATCATGTCTCCCCTGGTCCTTCTCTTCACTACACTAGCCAGGCCCAGTTCCTGCAACCATTCTTCATATGTTTTAGTCTTCAGTTCCCTAATCATCCTGGTTGCTCTTCTCTGTACTTTTTCTAGATCAGTGGTTCTCAACCTTCCTAACGCTGCAACCCTTTAAACCCCCAACCATAAAATTATTTTCGTTGCTACTGCATAACTGTAATTTTGCTACTATTATGAATCATGAAAGACAGGTGTTTTCTCAACCTTTCTCACAAGCGCAGTGGCCCACATCTAACGAAAATCAGAGTCTACGGCGCCTATTTGGAAATAGGGACCTATTAGACTCACCTGGAGATGGTCTGATGGTCTTAGGTGACCCCTGTGAAAGGGTCGATCGACCCCGCAAAGGGTTCCCGACCCACAGGTTGAGAACCACTGGTCTAGAGGCTCAACATTTTTTTTTATACTGTGGTGACCAAAAATGGATTATTTCTTGTCTTGCAGAAAAAAAAAACTGATGGCTGGTACCTCAGCTGAATCAGGTGGATAACCAAGTGATCTCCCCAAAAAGAAACCATGGGAGATTCTTTAATGGGCCTCTGCAGAGACTCCTAATTCTTCAGTGTGAACTGCATAGAAAAGTATGATGAAGAATCTACTTTACGGATTTATGACCAGGATGAAAACAGTGATGCCCGGGGAACCACATCCCTCCCCTTATCCCAGCTTTGAAGAAAGGTGGGACAGTGACAAAGTGACACATAAATCAATTAACAAGACCTACTTCCAACTTCAGCCCTTGTTCCAGTCGTATCGTTCAATGACTCATCAATACCTCTGTTTCTAATGTGGGCTGCATAAAAATCCCTGATCCTGAAGTGTTATAAAAAACCGTGCTCCTTGTAAAGAAAAAAAAAAGGTTTATTTGCCACAGCAAATGCTATTTTAAAAAGAGAAGTAGGAACCCCTTTTGATTGCTTTAAAGATCCCCAGAATTCCCAAATTATATTACTTTCTAGCTACAACAGAAAACCCATTTCGCTTTATTGATCACTTGACCTGTACTTGCTGTGGAAAATCTGCAGTAAGATACCAAAATCTATTCACTTGATTGTCTTAACTGGCGAAAAAGACTTTGCATAAACAATTCAATGCTGGTCTAGAATAATAAATGTTAACAGCATACATCATTATTTGTAAGTAGGTACACCTTCCTCCATCTTCTTTCTAATACAATTTGTTCCACACTTACCGCTGAACAAAAGGAGAGAAAAGAAAATTTTGAGGACCTGAAAAAATGCATCTGGCTGAATATTTTCGTTTGCCAAGTGTTTGGCAAAGATCTTGTTTTGATGCAATAACACCTACAACTCATATTTGTGTGGTGGTTTATAATGGACAGGAAGAGGGAAAAGAAAAACACCGAATGCTTTGACTAAAGTACATTTTGTTCTTCTTATCCTAAAAAAAGCTTTTTTTTTTTTTTTAAAGACATTTTAGCTTTAGCAAATGAATCCATGTTGATCTCTTTGCAGTGGGAAGAGGTTTCATTTTAATTATATTATGTGAATACAGGTAGTCCTTGACTTACGTCCACAACCAAGTCCTACATTTATGTTGCAAAGCGAGACTTTACTTAAGTGAGTTTTGACCCGTTGTACGATCTTTCTTGCCACCATTGTTAAGCGAACCACGGTGATAACATGGTTGTTAAGTGAATCTGGTTTACCCATTGACTTCGCTTGTCAGAAAGTTGCAGAAGGTGATCGCATGATCCCGAGACGCTGCAACCATCATAAGTGTGAGTCAGTTGCCAAACGTCTGAATTTTCATCAGGTGACTGTGGGATGCTGTGGGTCGTAAGTGTGAAAAATGGTCACAAGTCAGTTTTTTTTAGTGATGTTGTAACTTTGAACGGTCACTAAATGAACTGTTGTAAGTTGAGGACTACGTGTACCAATCTTCCTCATGCAAGGAAAGGAGTTTAATCATCAGCCTGCCTTTTATTATTGATAAGCAGAAAGACTTAAAACACAGCCAAATCTTTGATTTACGAGCACAACTGAGCCCAAAATTTCCATTGCAAAGCAAGACGGTTATTAAGTGAGTTTTGCCCCATTTTATGACTTTTCTTGCCACAGTTATTAAGTGAATCACCGCAGTTGTTAAATTAGTATAATATTATAATAATATATTATATTATTATATAATAATAATATAATATAATAATAAATTAATAACATGATTGTTAAATGAATCTGGCTTCCCCACTGACTTTGCTTGTCAGAACTTTGCAAAAGTTGATCACATGATCCCAGCCAGGGGTGGGTTCTACTTACCTTTACCACCAGTTCTCTTCATGCATACGCTTTGCACGTGATGCACCAAACAGACACTCCACGCATGCGCACTAAATACTTTTTTGGAAAACAGCTCAGAAAAAGCGCTCTGCACATGCGCAGAGCTGTTTAGCCCAGCTGATGGGTGCTTTTTAGTTGATTGCCGTGCCTCAGCTGGGCTAAACAGCTCAAAAAAAAAGGAGAAAGTTAAGTACGGGCAGGTGGGTGGACCCAGCTCCCAGCCGCGGAGAACCGGTTCAGTGACGTCACACCGTCACCGCTATCAGCTTGCACAAACCGGGAGCAACCACCACTGACCATTATCCTTACGCAGCTTTAATTTCATGAATTATGATAAGCATATAACTGCATGGCTGTCATATACGTAAGTTATATGGTTAGCATACAATTCATAGAATGCACACTTGATCATCAATAAATTTGCAAAATACTGGACAACTGACACCCCTAACTAGGACAGATGCAGGCTTTTTCATGATTTTAAACAAGCTTAGCAAGAAATATTTCAGCGAGACAGTATACTTTCTATCCCATGTGGATATTTTCCAGGAACACCTGTTAACAAAAGTTTGAGCCAGTTGTATACATTGTTATATACCAAACAATTCTAAACATGTGTTTCTGTTTGCATACAAAAGGAATTGGAGGTAATTAAGACCTGGATTGTGTATTTAATTGAAGTGCTGATATGATATCGGTTCTAATTTAAATCTGAAGAACCAATATCCTCTCCATAATGGTGAAGCAAATTTATTTAAGTTACTGATTACATTTATTACTCACTAATCAAGCAACTCTTGTTGGCTTCTAAAATTATATGTAAATCTTATTTGTTTTTAAACTATGTTTTTAAAATATTTATTATATATTAATTAAATATTTATTAAAATATGAGAAACATCTAAAATAACCATAATAATAAGAATTCCAATAAATAAATAGATGAAAATAATCACAACTAATATTCTCTTTCAAATTAGTTCTGAACAATCTACAAAATACCAATAAAGTAGAAACAACTGTATCTCCATGAAAAAATAGATTCACAGATATGACAACAGAGATGCGATACTTGTAATCTCCATTGCTTCCTTCGAAAAATCATGAACTGGTTCTCCTGGAATATCCATGTCAAATGGGTCAAGAGGTTCTCTGTTAAGTTTTATTATACCAGCTTCTGTACCAGTTTTAGCTTTTGTACCAGTTTTATTTGCACTTCATATATAATAAGTGAGAGCCAGAATCTCTAACATGCAAGTTCTTTGTAAGAGAAGCAAGAGGACAAGTGTGCCTAGCACAATCAAATTTTAAATCAAATCACCACGTTTCTAGGCATCTTTCTTCTATAAAAAGTCTACACTACTTTGGCATAATATATGTATATACTACTGAAACTCTTGTCATGACTTTTTAACTGGATGAAACAGCACCTTATAGAACAATAGTTTTGGAATCAAAATATTTCTAATGGTCTAATTTAACTAACTAACTTTAACAGAATGTGTCCAAAATCTGTAAACAAGTAGCAACTTTCAATTGCTTTCTATTCCGAAAGCATGTTACCCCTAGTCCTTCTGTCTATTAGACTAGACATACCAGTTCCCATAACTATTCTTCATATGTTTTAGTGTCCAGTTCCCTAATCATTTTGCTCTTTTCTGCATTCTTTCTAGAGTCTCAACATCTTTTTTGGATTGTGGCGACCTGTTGGATGCAGATTTCAACTGTTGTCTTACCAAAGCATAAAAAGTGATATTAACTCTTCATGTGATTTTGATTCTATCACTCTTTTAATGCAGCCTAGGACTGCATTGGCTTTTTTGGCAATTGTGGGTATCCACTACAGCTCCTGGATCCCTTGCACAGTAACTATTATTGAGCCAACTACTAGTATTCTATATCTGTACATTGGGTTTTCTTTCCTATGTATAAAACATCATTTAAATTTTACTTTATTGGATAGTGCCAGGTGTTAAAATCTGTCAAGATCCTTCTGGATCTTGAGACTATCTTCTAGAGTATTGACTATTCCTACCAGCTTGATATTGTCTGCAAATTTGATGCATTCACGTTCTATCCTCTCATCTAAATAATTTATGAAGATGTTGAAGAGTACTGGGCCAAAGAAAGAACCTTGAGGTACTCCACTGCATACTTTTCTCCATGTAGATATAGTTCCATTAAGGACTGCATGTTAAGTCTTGTTCATCAGTCATTTACAAATCTGTCTGGTGGTGATATTGTCTAACCCACATTTTGTATTTTATAAAGTAGTAGGTTGTGGTTTACTTTATCAAATGCCTTATTGAAGTCCAAGTATATGTAGTTCACTAGTCTACTAATTCAATCACTTTAAAAAAAACAACAATAAGATTTGTCTGGCATGATCAAAACTTGTTGACTTCTAGTTATAACTTTATTTTCCTCTAGGTGTTTGAGACTCATTGCTTGATTAGTTTTTACAGGATCCTTACTGTAAGGTATTGTTGTCAGGTTGATAGCTCTTAATTTTCTGGCTCCATTTTTTCCTTTTTTTGAAGATGGGAATCACATTAACGCTTCCTATCTTCTGGTAGTTTCCTGGTGGTCCAGAATCTTTGAAAGATATATTTCAGTAGTTCTGAGATCATGTCAACATTAATTTTATATATATTTTGTATATTTTATAATTTTCCAAACACCAGATATTCCATCCTTCCAGTATCCCATTTATAGCAATTGTTTTGATGTCACCATTTATTCTGTGCCATGACATGTTTCTTTCATTCTCTTTCTTTGAAGATATCCACAATCAATACAAAAAAATCTGAAAGTGAACAGATTTGTCCTTTTCAAGTAATGTATTTTCTTTCAGTGCCGGATATTCCTGAGGTTTGTTTGTTTGTTTATTTATTTATTTATTTATATTCTGTCTTTATTATTTTTATAAACCACTTAAAATGGTGAACATATCTAAGATCTCTTCCTTCCCCTATTTTCCCCACAAAGAGGAGTTAGGCTGGAAGAAAATTACTTGCCCAAAGTCATTCAGTCAACGTTTCATGCATAAGACTACAAAAGGGAGTAGAATTCATGATAATATCTTATATTAAATGAATATCATTAAATAAACCTAGAAATGTGATAGAAATTACCACAATTTTATATTTTACTAATTTCCTAATACTGTCATCATATGAATTCTTACTTTGAAGTTAAGATGAATTCACAAAAAATAATTATTGCCAAGTAAACTAGCACAGGATTTGGGAATCCAGGATAATTTGGGACAAAGGTAAAGGCCACTGAAATTTGGTTACTTTTTTTGCACATCTCAGTGAATTGACAACTAGATAACCACACTTTAACCTAATCTTATGCTAACTTATTCTGTCGTTTATGATTCGGTGTACCATATTATCAAAGAAAATTGAGTTATTTACGTTAATGATGACTAATCAAGAAAGTGATCATGATATTCATATTAGAGATCCCTCCCCTGGTTTAGTCTATTCAGTTGAGCATATATATCCCTATGTAGCTACTATTGAATAGATACCATTCAATATTCAAAATAGATATCCAAACATAACCAGGAATATGATCAGGTTGCATGAGTGAAAGCAGATGTTATGTGGTGTTGAATATTCTTGCTTTCAATTAATTGAAACATAATCAGTCGATATGCTAAAATAAATATAAACCAGAAAAATATAAATCAGAAAGGACAGCACTTGTCTTATTTGAAAACAGATCCTATTTCACCTTAGCAGAAAAAGCTTTGAAACCCTAGTCATTGTTACTTACAAAATCTCTGCTATCACAGGGTCCCTAATGTGAAGGAGATTTAAACTGCAAGTTGATGTGTGCGTGTATGCGTGCGTGCACGTGTGTGTGTATGTGTGTGTATGTGCAGAGAAAAGGTTAAGATGCACAGAATGAAGTGGCACCTACTTTCAGATGGTTTCTATGTGTCAGCATTTATGGAGAAAAAAATTAGCCCTCTCATGTTCTCTGTGGGCTATGATTTAAAATAGGTTGGTTTAAAAACAAAACAAATGAAAAGAAATACTTTATGTGAGTGGATCATATTTTTTTACTTTATGGTTTGAAGCAAGAAATATAAAGACAGCTTACTTTTAGTCCAGATTGCCACTTAAAATTTCCTCTATTTATGTACTGAGCTTTTCACCCTGAAGACATGTACTTTTTTTCCCAATGATGCAGCAGAATTCTTAAAAAACTTGGCCGTGGGAACATGGTTTAAAATTTAAAAGGAAATTGTTTCAGGATAGATTTATAATATTTGTCATTTGTCACCGTGACCTTGTTTAGTTATTAGCCGCCAACAACCTTTCAGATGTAATCTTTTTAAAATAAATGTTAGAGGATAACTTTCTCAGGGAAAATCATATTTTTTGAAATTGGCAAATGTAAAAAGGTTTGTGTCAGGAAACTGCAACAGAAAACTGCTGCAGACAGAGTTTTATATCATGGAAAGAGTTGGGATGTAAAACTTTATATTTATATGAGAAATCATATTTTAAATGAAATGTATAAAGAAGATACCTATTATCAGTAAAAAATATTTTTCAGATAGTAGCAGCTCAGTTGAATTGTGCTAATTTTAAATAGTCCTCAACATGTCTGGAATTGAGTCTGGAATTATGTTCATAATTTATTATAGTCATAAGTCATATAATACGTTTCTGGCTTTTTTCACAGTGGTCATTAAGTGAATTCCATAGTCATTAAGTGAAACCATTCATTTGAATGGGTATGCAAATGGGACTTTGAACATTGCAAATCAAAGTCATGTGAGCACGGAACATTGTGACAGGCTTTGTGACCATTTGCCCCATCAGGGTGCTTTACAAGTCATAAATTACCCATCCACAGCTACCGTAATTTTGAAGTCATAAAATGATTGTTAAGCAAGGACTACCTATATTGACATATTTTAGTAATTGAACACTTTGAGTACAGTTCTTTGTTGGAAACTGAGATCTAGTCACAAGTTCAAGTCCCATTTTAGTCATGAAAACCAGTGGGTGATTCTGGGTGAGTCATTCTTTCTCAGCCCAACCACTGCATTTGGTCATTTTTGTGGGAAAAATGGTTCTCTGCCTTGTCTTATTTGTAAAAATATTAAAGGCAGGATACAAAGAAATAAATATTAAACAATCACTGTCTTTGGTCATGATAGCTGTATATGAACTCTAGAGTTAAAAGTATGTTGTCTTTGTTGTTGTTATCTGTTGCTGGACTGGAACAACAGGAGAAAATTGTACTCTGGTTTCATTTATAAATGTCCTTTTCAGAGCCAATGGTTAGCCCCCAAGTTCACCCCTGCAAAACCTGCTTTGGTTGCCCTTAAGGTATATCCTCAGGGATATCTATAAGATAGTGTAAAATGGGCCAAGAGTCAAATCTTCAGTCTTTTTAAAATAGGCACTTGGCATAATAAAAAGAAAAAAAAAAAGGCAGTTGCCATGTTAATCCTTTTTTTACACCTGCAGAGAACCCTGGACCTGAAGTCATATCTGTTTACACAATTCACCTTTTTATCTTTTCCATACCACTCACACTCCAGGTAGGAGAAACAGGGTGGTTTCACATAAATTTATGCTGGTAATCCAAAGTATATGGTGAGATTCCTCACAGTAGGTGCCAGATCAGATTTATTTCGCCCAACATGTTTTTCTGTGGATCTCCTTAAACTGATGCCTACTGAAAGGTCAAGTCAAATATTTTTTTTATATAAACCAGGGCTCTGATATAATTGTATCCATCTTCCTAATCTGCCATTCCATAGTTTAAAAAGGCTATTTCGCTTCTACTTAATGGGAGACAAAGACCCTTCAGTTCACTACTTCTTCATTATCCCAGCATTTTCCTCAGGTTGCAGGATCTATTTTTCAGGTCAGTGAATTCCATTTCATGTGATCAAACACAGCAATTGGGTCCTATGGAATTATTCTGATGCCCATGTTAATTGTGTCTTTCCACATTTGCTTTGATCTTCTGCACAGGATTTTCCATCAATGTTAAAGTAGTAGGCAGTACAGACAATGATGTGGGTATTACTAATAGAATTTGTCCATACCACTGTATGGACAAATACCACATAGAGGATTTCTCCACATTTTTTCTGTTATTACCGCAATAAGTAATTGCTGCCATACTGTATTATTATTGAACTGATCAAGAAGGAAAACACCTAATGACCAATACAGCATGCTTCATGGCATATAGTAGTACTAGGCAGTCCATCATTTTATATGCTTTTAATTTTAAGTAAAAGTCCTCTCAAACGACTATGTTTCCCCGCCCCAACTTTTTTTTTTTTTTAAACCAGCATTTGTCTTACAGGATAACTCACCTATGGCATTTAGGCAGCCTACAAACAAAGATCAAGGCAGCTCTTCCTACTCATTGTTGTTTCTGTGCACTTAGAGATTCCTTAGAGAGGAATACTATCCCAGTACAGGACCTTTTCCATATAACGTATATTCCGGCGTATAAGACGACTGGGCGTATAAGACGACCCCCAACTTTTCCAGTTAAAATAAAGAGTTTGCCA
>JANHFM010003698.1:95453-107144 GCA_032468115.1 Grayia smithii
CGTGAACATTCAAACACCTCCCCTGACATTAGGCCTTGGAAAGGTGTGAAGGCTTAGTCTGGATTGGGTCCCAAATTTTGCTTTGAAGCTCTAGGTTGGGAAATCCTGCTTTTTTAGCCAGGATTTATGGGTGGCCTTGGCAGCATTCTGCATGGTGATGACCCACACCCCTGGCTTGGCGCTGGATCTTTTGAATTGAGCTCTTTTCCCTAGAACAAGTAGGTATATTTCCTCCTGAGATGCTGTCCCACCCTGTGGAGGAAGAGCCAATGCCACATTGTTTGTCCTTACTCTTCCCTTGCAGCCTGGCAGATGGACCAGGCAGATGTGTCAATATATAGACGAGGCCAGTTGTGTGAGCATAATCAGTCTCCAAAAATAAACAGTCCTAGACTGGCCCAAATTCCAGTCTCTGCTTCAGTTCTTTATCTGTGAAATGGGAATTGGTCTGTTTTGACAAAGTTTGTTCTTGCAGTCCCAGGAAGGGGAATTTGGGATTCCAAGGGAATTCAGATCCAAAGGTTAGGTTTTTCAGAGAGGGAGGAAAGTTAATTCTTGGTGCTTGGACCTTAGTCTAGGTCAGTGTTTCTCAACCTCCTTCCCTTCCCTTCCCTTCCCTTTCCCGGCCTGCCCTGCCCTACCCTGCATGGAAGACCAAGTCGACTTGCCAAGCTCCTCTTTGTCTGAGATGTAACTTGATTGGGGACTTTCAGATGTGTTTGTCAAATGAAAATGAAAATCCTTTAGCCTGCAATCACCCGCCACCTATCTCGCTGGCTCCCCTATTTCTTGCAGTCACTGCGTCTCGTTGAAATTGTTGTGATAAGTAAGAAATTACGCTTTATGATGGGAAATGATGCCGAGGCAATGATGGGATTGACTTCCTGGGAAGGCTTGGAAGCACCGTCTTGCCGTCCAAGCGATGGTGGCACTGCATTCAAGATGAGGAGTACTGGATTCTTGGCTTGCAAAGGACTGGTGCAGATATAATGGTACCAAAGCTGGGTGTAGCACTGTGTAGAATGAAATCTGGGAGAATGAGAGGTTGAAGTAGGGAGATACCCAACTGCTTGACAAGCAGTAGCCGAGGTGGCAGTTTAATTCACAGTTGATTCTGCTATCCTGACCTCCTTCAGGTTGCTGCATGAGAAGGGTTGGATATCTGTACACCTTGCAAAGTTGTTGTTGTTTTATCCTTGTGCGTAAGACTCTAGGCCAGGGATCGGCAACCGTAAACACTCAAAGAGCCACAAAGGTCCTAACCCAGTGGTTTTCAACCTTCCTAATGCCACGACCCTTTAATACATGGTAGAAGATAAGAGAAGCCCATTCTTAGGATTTTCGCGCTGGGCCCAGGCTTCTTTACTGCCCTTTCCAGAGGCAAATGCATCCAGGGGCCTGTTTTCTGTCTGCCCCAGAGCTCACAAGAAGCATCTCCACTTCCCATTATTTTCACTCCTGCCATCCAACCTGCAGGGCTAAAGGCAGTGCCCGAAATTGTGGGAAGAAGCGAAGGCTCTGCAGCCTAGATTAGCTTAGCCGAGGGCCGAGCAGGGCTTCCAGGAACAATAACAGAAGAGCCAGAGTTGCAGGAGCAGAGAGATGAGCGGCCTCCCCTCTCTCACCCCACTTAGGCGACCCCTGTGAAAGGGTCATTTGACCTCCCCCAAAGGGGTCCCGACCCACAGATTGAGAACCATTGTTCTAAAGTTTTAGAGAACATTACTCTCCAAACAGTTGTTGTGGCATTTGGAAAAACCTCTTCAGTTTCTCTTTTTGAAAGCCTGAGCTGTTACGTCATCTCAGTTCCAAGTCTAACAACGCAGACAACCAAATGGTAGCATTCAACATATTGGTTGAAGACTTGCTACTTAGAAATGGAGTTCTTAAATAAGTGGGTTTCGTGATGAAAGGCCTGATTTGTTTCCCGTACCAGCCTTCCATAACTCGGTGCTTTTCAAAAACAGCAGCAGTCCAACACATCTGGAGAATACAAGATTAGGAAAGGATGCATTGGACAAAGAGAGGAGACCCACAAATGCTCCCAGAATGTACAAACTTCCTGAACACATTCTGAAGGAAGGAACTGAAAAAGCTTCATTGTGGTAGTTGTTTTTTTTCCCCCTGCCACTCTTACATTCTGTCCTCAATGTCTTAGTAAGTCACAAAATAGCGTTCTGTGCAGGAGCTTTGCCTACGTAGAAGTAAAATGCTGGCTTCCTATATGTAGAGACGCAGTCGTTTTATTTGAACAGAGGAATCTCTAGCTCAAAAATCCCCCCCTCCAAAAAAACCTTGAAGAACATATAAATCTTCAGCTACACACCACACCAACCTCCATATTACCCTGTCTCCCAGTGGTGGGTTGCTCCCGGTTCGGCCCGGTTCGCACTATCCGGTAGCAGTGATGGTGTGATGTCACCGAACCGGTTCTCCGTGCCCAGGACTGGGCCCACCCACGCGCCCATACTTACTTTTTTTCCCCCCTTGGGAAAAAAACCGCAAAAGAAGCCCTCTGCGCATGCACAGAGTGCTTGTTTTGAGTTTTTTTCAAGAAGAGTAATTAGTGCGCATGCACGGAGCGCGTGTTCGGTGCACATGCCGATCACGCACAGAGCGCGTGCATGAAGAGAACCGGTAGTAAAGGTAAGTAGAACACACCCCTGCTGTTTCCACGAAAATAGGACGCAACCTAGGGGTCGGTTTCACTTACTTTTGCTACCGGTTCACTTGGGCCACTTCTGCGCATGTGCAGAAGCTTCTACGTATGTGCAGAATGTATTTGATGACATCCAGGTAGGTGGGTGGAGCTTCTCCCGTCACTACCGGTTCGCCCGAACCAGGGTGAACCGGTAGCAACCCACCACTGACCCAATTGGAAAATAAGTCCTAAGATGATTTTTCAGGATGCTCGTAATCTAAGACCTATGCCGAAAACAAGCCCCAGTTATGATTGTCAGCCAGATGAATGCATTTAGGGTTAGGGTTAGGGTTAGGGTTAGGGTTAGGGTTAGGCTTATTTCTCCAAAAATAAGACCTTACCAGAAAATAAGCCTTAATGTGTCTTTTGGAGGAAAAATTAATATAAGACCCAGTCTTATTTTTGGGGAAACACAGTATTTAACATAGAACCCATACCCTCTGCAATTCTGGTCTTAAAAATAATAGAACCTGGTAAGAGTGCAAAAAGATAGATCCAACGAGCCAAATATGGTTTCACGTGAACGTGCCAGTATTTCCAGGGGGGGCAGATTTCTACAAAAGCCACCGATAAAAATAATTAATCTGAGCCCCACAAAAGAGACAGCTTTGGTTTAGAGATTCTTGCAAAGAGGCAGCATTTTTAAATGTTAAACAAGGCTTGGTCTACGAAACATTCAAGTTCCAGACTTTATTATTTAGCTGGCAGAATGGAGATGGGACCGATCGTAGAAGACTCCTCAGGAGGCGGGGAAGCATTCAAAACCAATTTAGATAAAAACAGCGCAAACCCTAGCCAAGCTACTGCCCTGTGAAAGGAAGCTTGTGAAGTAAGCAAACCTTTCCAAGTGCTCACGTACGGCACACATCTCTCGCTCTTATTATTACATTTATATCTCTTTTTTTTTTCCCCATGAGAGAAGTTGCAATAGATGTGATTAAGGTAGCCTGGGTCAACAGAAGTTACCTGATCAATCACCCAATGAAGTAAATGGCCGGACCACACTTGTATAGAAGGTTAGCAGCACCCACCTCTCTCCTAGAAGAATGAAAGTTTTGAGAAATATTTTTTTTTAAAAAAGGCAGAATATTATATTTCCCTGGATGAGAAATGGAGAAACATGCTCTCGGAAAGCAGCCCCTACTTTACTTAATAGCCCACAGCGGATGTCGGCACTTAAGAGATAAAGAGACAGCTAGCTCACTAGGAATTGCCCAACAAGCCCCTTCATTGCATCAGGAGACCAAACTTCAACCAAACTGAGCTCAGACAAACTCCTAGGATTTGTACATGAGCCTCATGGGAATCTGACAACAGCCAATAGAATAATGTTCTTGCACAGGAACAGGAAGCTCAAGTGCAAAGCCCAAGAGAAGGTATAAATGCCCCCCCACTCTCCACCATCTGCATACACATGTGGTTTTTGTGCACACAATGCATGCCCGCAAATGCTGTGTGCATGCCCACACTGTGCACCAGTCGTCTCGCGCGCATGCTCAAACATGTATGCATGCGCAGGAGAGTTCCGGAGACCAGAATGGTCCCCTGAATTGCACACATGCACATCAGAGGCCTGAACAGCAGTTGGGGTGCGGCCACATGCGCAGCTTCAGGTGAGTTTGGCTACACCTCGCATGCCTGGAAAAATCACTCTGCGTGTCACTTCCAACACATGTGCCATAGGTTCGCCATCACAGGTATAGGGTTTCCTTATTGAGCAGGGGGTTGGACTATAAGACCTCCAAGGTCCCTTCCAACTGTGTTGTTCGGTAATATCCTCAAGCTGGATTTATCCAGTCCAAAACTATTCTCTGTACCACTATAGGACCCTGGCATTATATTTCTGCATTTCCTCTTTCCTATCCTTAAAACTTCAAGGAACAGAAAACTTATAAGAGTAGCTTTCTTTTGCAGAACCAATCTATAGATGTGACCAATCTTTCATTTATTAAAAAAGGAGAAAAAAAACAAAAATAACAAAACACCAACAGCCACTAGGGAAATAAATAACTTAAAAAGGCAAAATCCTTATTAAGTCAGTTGAAGTTTTCTAAAATTAGGGCAACTATTTTTTATTTTTTATTTATTAAGCCAGAGGGTATTTTAAAGTATTGCTGCTTTTTTTTTTTTTTTTTTTAACTTTGGATCCAATTATATAGAAATTGTACACTTTTGAATAGGTATTACTGGCATCCAGAAGCAGGCATCCGATAAAAATCAATCCAGGCCCTGTGAATTCTAGAAATTTACCTTGCCAGTTCTTTAGAGTATTGATGAACTACACATTTGCATTAAGAGCTGGGCAACGCTTCCCTGGGTTTCTTACACTTTTTGTGTGCCCACAAGAGAATGAAAGGATAAAGCTGCCCCTGTATCTTAATTTACATGGCAGGTTCTACAAGTATGTATGTATGTATGTATGTATGTATGTATGTATTTATTTATTTATTTATTTATTTATTTATTTATTTATTTATTATTTGTATTTATATGCTGCAAGATTCGTGCCACAAAGAGCAAGGCACATGGGATGCAGAATTTAAAAAAAAAACGCATCCTTGCTCTGACATCTTTTAACTTCGTCATGTGCCAGAAGGTAGAGCCTTTGTCCTTTCATAATTCATCTCCATTCATTGTTGTAGATAATAAGAACTGAAGTCCTGACAGTCAGCCCATGATGGAGTAAACCTTTTGAATTAAATATCACCAGGTTTATTTCAAGGAAACCCTAAGAAGTTAGCAAGAAATATGGCGACATAAATTCAACCAACCAGCCCACCAACCAGAATAGAGCTGGAAGGGATCTTAGAGCAGTGGTGGGTTGCTCCCAGTTCGGTCTGGTTCCATTGAATAGGTAGTGGTGACACTGTGATGTCACCGAACCGGTTCTAATAGTCCCGGACTGAAGCCCGCCCCCCCCCCGCGCGTGCCCGTACTTACTTGTCCCTGCGCGCAGCGCACGGAGCGCTTTGCACACATGCGCCGGAAGCTTTTTTTGAGCTTTTTTTGCTTCAAAAACCTTCTGCGCATGCGCAGGAGCGCCCGTTCAGCATGCACGTGTGCAAATCGCGCGTGCAAATCGCACGTGCATGCCGAACGCACGCTCCGCGCGCTCCGACCACGCGCAAAGCGCATGCACATACAGAACCGGTAGCAAAGGTAAGTAGTACCCACCCCTGTCTTAGAAGCCTTCTAGTCTAAACTCCTGCTCAAGCAGGAGACCCTTATACCATTTCAGACAGGTGGCTAACTAGTTCCTAACTTCATTTTCCTGCAAAGTTTATTCTATTTTTATTTGTGAGATAATAATGGTAAGCAGTAGCAGCTATGCAGTGTCAGGGTACAGATAAAACACAAAATGTTCTGATGTGACCATCAACTTAATAAAGCTTTTTATTGATTTAATTTCTACACCGCCCAGCTCACCTAACTGACTCTGGGCAATTTAGGGTAAACCCAGTTTTCAAAAGGTATAAAAGCATATATTAAAATTTAAATTAACACATGAATATCAATTTTAACTAACCTTGTCTCTATTTTAAATATTATGTTTAGTTTTTATGTTTCTAACATTTTATTTGTACAACACCCTCTCTGAGGGAAATAGGCAGTTCCTAAATTTGACAAATAAATAAATAAATAAGTACATGCATACAAACATACATACAGACATTCATACAATAAAGCAATAGAACAGAGTAAAAATTAAATCAAGCTATTAAAAAGGTGAGGGGACGCGGTGGCTCAGTGGCTTAGATGCTGAGCTTGTTGATCGAAAGGTCGGCAATTCAGCAGTTCAAATCCCTAGTGCCGCGTAACGGGGTGAGCTCCTGTTACTTGTCCCAGCTTCTGCCAACCTAGCAGTTCGAAAGCATGTAAAAAATGCCAGTAGAAAAATAGGGACCACCTTTGATGGGAAGATAACAGCGTTGTGTGTGCCTTTGGCGTTTAGTCATGCCAGCCACATGACCACAGAGATGTCTTCAGACAGCGCTGGTTCTTCAGCTTTGAAATGGAGATGAACACCGCTCCCTAGAGTCGGGAACGACTAGCACTTATGTGTGAGGGGAGCCTTTACCTTTACTAATAGAAAAGAATATTTGTATTTCAGGGGTGAACTGAGAGGTCCTTGTTGCTCTGAGCTTGGATCTTTACTTGTAGACATTTCATTATCAAACTAGGTAACATTATCAGTGATAGTAGAGGGTGGGGTTCATTATCATTTTATATACTAGTAGCTTGCCTTGTCAGTGTTGGCGGGAGAAGTCTTGGTGGTTCCTTGATTGGGCTACTGTGTACTGTTAACTTGTTTGGCAGTTCCTTTATTGTGTTAATGTTTGCTTTTTGATTCTTCGTCTAATGTTAATTTTGGTTTCATCTCTGCTCATCTGGGTGTTTTTTATTGGTGAGGTGGTGTTTTCATCTTTTTGTTTCCTTTTTGGCTTTTTGATTCTTTTCTTAATGGTTTGTAGATGTTGTTTAATTCTATGTGCCTGTTGATGGTTGATTTGTCTGAGTGTCAGTCTTCCAGGAATTTTATAGTGTTTTTGTATTTGGCTTGGTCTAGTTCTTGGTCTACTATAGTTGAAACGATGGCTACGTCTGATCATGTTTTGTGAAATTAAGGATTCTTAAGCAGTCTTCTGCTAGTTGGCGATCATGGACTCACTCTGCTAGCATTAAATTACATCAAATATATTTTTTGGCATAAAAGTTTTGTGATGAATGTTTCTTAGAAATTTCAGTTGAAGGTTTTTAAAGGCTTCTTTTACATACAGCTTTCTATTGATTCAAACATGTTTATAGTTAAAACAGTGCTGTGAACACAGGCTCACGTTGCAGTGGCATTAGAAGCATGTTGTGGTGAAGGACCTACTTTTTTGTGTAAGTATGATGAACAAATTGTCATAATATGGCAACGTCTATGATCTTTTCCAAACTCCAGGTGAGCTGGGACACTCCTATTTTTCATATTGGAGAAGAACGGTTAATTCTCCGTTATGGTTGGAGACATCATCCAGGCATGGGTGGTGCTCCCTTCTTCAGCATAATGGACTGAGCCTTTTAAAAGTATTTAAGCCCCTCCTCTGCTGCTTATATCCGCTTTTCGCTCAATCTCCTTCAGAGTGACTGTGTGTGTTTGGATCTCTTTCTCTGCTGCTTTCCCTTTATATATTGGTTGTGAGTTTATTTAAAATACAATTATCTCCGTTTGTATTAATTTCCCTCAGATTGCTTTATTGTAGAGCCAGTATTGTTTAAGCATTCCTCTTATTTTATTCCCTTATTATTATCCTCGTTTGTTTTCCTGGCTAAAAGGGTGGGGATTGCCATTTAAAGGGGCTTCCCCTGTCCCGGGGGGGGGGTTCCCCTTTCTTAGGTAAAGAAAGGGCTCCCCTGCCTTATTTGGATCGGGGGGGTTCTTCCTCCGATTTCTTCTTGCAGCGGCAGTTTGCGACGCCGCTTTTAGTCGCGCCCGCCATTTTGGATCGTTAATTTTGCTGCGCAAACCTCCCAGGCTGTTTTTTGAAGTTTTCAGGCTCCATTTTGGGACTTGGGGGCTGGGAAGTCAGCGTTTGCCCCCAGGGGAGTGTGCTGGCTCTGCCTGGGTCAAAATCCTGCCGTTTTATCTGGCCCTAGGATCAAAGACTACTTTAACAAAGGACTAGTTTTCTGCATTGCCAGAGGCAGCTCTCAATTTAAAGTGATCAGTGGAGACATATTTACCCCTACTCAGAAGACCGTCCTCCTCCTTTATTGTGACCCTGTGCCAGCCAGCTATTCAGGGGTTCCTGGGTTTTAACGCTTCTGCTACCCTGTCTGGACTTTTATCAAGGGCCTCTCAGGCCTTGGATCCAGAACCCCTGATTGACCACTCAGAAACTTAGTCTTGGGGCCCCTGCGACTAGCAGACAGTCACTTCTTTGGACAATATTTATTGGGGCGAGCGGTGAGCCTTCAAGGGCTCTGGCCACCTTGCGCTCCCTCAGTCCGCTGAGGCCGTGGCCTAGGAGTGTTACTGCTCCAGATTTGGGCTGTCTCTCCTCTCTAGGAGCCAGCCCTACAGCAGCCTTGAGCCTGGGACTGGTCTCATCATATTTGGCTCAAATAAGAAGAATTTGAATTACTTTGGCTGCTAATTGCTGGCTTATTATTATTGGCACTATAGTCTGCTCTACAGCACATCATCATGCCCAAGGCGCAGAACAAATCCAAACATGCAGAAAAAGCATCTAAATCAGGTCACCACCGTTCCCAGTCTTCGTCTTCTGATTCTAATTCCAAAGATCGCACATCCAACAAGCCTGCACCAGTTTCTAAACCTTACAGCAGATCTAAATCCAGCTCTACGGCATCTTCCAAGCTTGAACAACGTACAGACCGTGCGTTGCAGAAGCTCTGTGATAAAGCCAGTCGTTCAGTTGCTCCTCCTACTTCAGAAGAGCAGGCCCCTTCTACTCAGGTGGCAGCTCCGGATCCTGCACCATCAGAGGTTTCTGTGGATCAAATGTCGGTCAGGGACTGCGCTGTGACGGTTCCACTTGAAGACATCTGGGGACACCAGCCAAGGTCGGAACATCACGGCAGCTTCTACTACACCTTCGGTTCGGGAGGCGCCTCAACCTCGTTCGGTTTTGCCTTCAGATTTCCACCTCATTTTAGCCCGCTTGATCCAGCATTCACTTGAGGCTTCCCTGCAGACCTCAGGAGGGGGAGGGGAGAACGTTTCAGCTCCTGAGATTCCGGCCCCAAAGACCCTTTCCTCGGAACCTCGGAAATCAGAAGACATCGTGCCCATGCCTAGTTTATTTGTCAACGTCCTGAAAAAGCAATGGTCCTCTCCTGGTGCGGCCCCTTCCACTTCCAACTTGGACAGATGCTTCTTCAACGTGGCACCGGAGGTGGCAGATCTCATTAAAGTTCCTGGGGTTGATGGCCCCGTAGCGGCGCTTTTACCAAATTCATCGGCATTGGGCGACCCTGAGGAAGGGTTGCGACTGGAGGACCGCCGATTGGATGCCACCCTCCAGAAGGCACACTTGGGTGCGGCATGGTCTATCCGGGCGGCCACCACTACATCCTTTTTCAACCGTGCTACCTTAGTGTGGCTGCAGGAACTTCGTTCAAAGCTGCCTGCGGGGGACATGCAGATGCAACAAGACCTCAACAAACTTATCGCTGCGGTTCAACTGTCAGCAGATTCCACTTTACATGTGGCTCGTTTCGCCGCTAAATCCTTGGCGTCTTCAGTGGTGTCGCAACGTCTTCTTTGGCTCAAGCACTGGCCTACGGAGTTTCGCAGAAAGTGGAAACTTGCATCTGCTCCTTTTGATGGAATCAAGTTGTTTGGCGATGCCTTGGAACCTTTCCTCCTGGACCCGAAGGAGAAACACAAGACCTTGTCTTCTACACAGCGTAGGTCTCCTTATTCCTTTCAGTCTAGTTCCCACAGGCAGTATCACAGGGGTTCAGATTGGGGCTTTTCTTATAACCATCAGTACCCCCATCCCAACCAACAGAGAGGTGGTCAATTTAGAACCGCCAGAGGTAGGGGTTCCCCAGGTAGGCGGCCATTTCAAGGGGGAGGAGGTCATCCCTTCCGTCGCCAGCGCTAATCCGCAGATGGACTGTCCCATCGGTGGCCGATTGGCTCTATTTGCCGACCAGTGGGACCTTATTACGTCGGATGTCTGGGTCAGGGATATCCCTGGAATTTGTCTCCCCCCCCCCCCGAGTTTCTTTATCCGCTGTCCCGTGTCTCATGACCCTGTTAGGCAAGGCCTGATGGAATTGGCTGTGCAACACCTTCTGGATATTAGGGCTATCCAGAAGGTCCCTCAGGACCAGGTGGGACAAGGGTTTTATTCCCTTCTATTTCTTGTGCCTAAATCCTCGGGAGGGTGGAGACCAATTTTGGACCTGAAGCGGCTCAACCGCTATGTCGTGTATCGACGTTTCAAAATGGTTTCCTTACAATCTATCCTGGCTGGTGTTCGGAGAGGCGACCTCCTCTCCTCTATTGACCTCACTGAGGCATATTTGCATATTCCCATCCTGTTGGCCCACAGACAGTATTTACGTTTTTGTTACAAGGGTTCTCATTATCAGTATAGAGCTCTACCTTTTGGACTGTCATCGGCTCCCAGGGCCTTTACCAAGGTTCTGACCGTTTTGCTGGCACATTTAAGATCCCTGCCAGTAAGATTACATGGCTATCTGGATGATATCCTAGTTTTGTCTCCTTCCTTTTCACAGGCCTTAAGTGACCTGGAAATTACATGTTCTTGTTTGTCTTCTCATGGGTTTTCCATTAATTTTGCCAAGAGTCATTTGGTTCCATCTACCCGAATTATCCATTTGGGGGCCCTCATAGATTCGACCGAAGGTAAGGTCTTCCTTTCTAAGGAACGGAGAGACAGCATTAGATCTCTAGTGCAGACAATTCAGACTCAGAACAGGGTTCCCCTTAACATATTGTCATCATTATTAGGGAAGATGGTCTCGGCCATTCACATCACCCCGTGGGCTAGTCTGCACCTGCGTGAATTGCAATGGTTCCTCTTACCTTTTCAGCGTTCCGGCCGAGCCTCCTCCCGAGCAAAGGTGTCTGTCCCTCCTGCGGTGGTCCGTTCCCTTCTCTGGTGGCAGTCTCCGGCCCTGGAGGAAGGGAGAGACTTCCTGTCATCCCACCAACTGGTCTTGACAACGGACGCCAGCCTGTCGGGTTGGGGAGCTCACCTTCTTACCAACTATGCTCAAGGTACTTGGATGGACAACGAGGCGAGGAGGTCCATCAACTGGCTGGAACTTCGGGCAGTATCCCTTGCCCTGAAGCAGTTTCGACATCTGGTGACCGGGGCCAATGTTCTAGTCCTAACAGACAACACGTCGGTAAAGGCCCACATAAATCGTCAAGGGGGCACTCGTTCCAACCCATTGATGCAAGAGTCTCGCCGTCTCCTCCTGTGGTCGGAGCGTCATTTGCTATC
>JANHFM010003701.1:0-17220 GCA_032468115.1 Grayia smithii
GAGGGGGGGAGAAAGAAAAGAAAGATTTGCTGGTAAACCTGTGAGCGCAGCTGGGCACTCCCAGAAACCTGGGAGAAGCAGAGAGGGAATGAAGAGGTGGGGATGGGGGTTAGAGGAGAGGAGGGCTCTTGGGACAGGTGGGTCTTCAGAAACCAGGAGAAGGAAAAGCAAAAGATCAGGCCACCCATTCCCACCAGCTGGTTGCAAAAGCCCCACCTGCATGTGGGTGGGTAGAGGGAGGAGTAAATTATGACATGTCCAGCATGAAACACTATGGCAGGTGCTTCCATCAGAAGCTGTTACAATTATATCATTGCATAATATATATTACATTATCATTGCTTATTATGGATATGTCTTCAAAGAGTTCCAGAACTCTTAAGTTCATCAGCTTGTGTTTGGGGAAAAACATTGATTCTTACTGGCAACCTGATGGACAAATTTTAATCAAGCTCAGGAAAAATGCTTGAACATTATATTTTTATATTTCTTCATGTTGTTATCCTGCTCTTTGCTGCTGTGAAAAAAATAGTTTTTAGTTATAACTTAATTTCCATAATAGGAGAGGGATTATTATTTATCTTAAAATATATTGGGTCATTTGAGTGTCCCATAAATAATAAACTAAAGAATATCAATTTGAATACTTAATCAGCATGACTCTTTGGGGCTATGTGTGGTATCATTACTAATTAATTCTAAGTATCATTAGTAATTAGTGATAGGTATAAGATTTTCAAATAAAGTATTGTATATCTTTAACATTTCCAATGAATTACACTATGAGCATATTACCTTTGATTTGTGCATAATTGTCAATTTATGTTCACTTGAAATTTGTTTATTATAACTAGTGCATACTTACACACCATTTAATTATATACAAAAAGCACTAAATTTATTTCAAAGTAAAAGTAAAAACATTCACTTTATTTATTGAATTATATGACTGCACATCTTACATAGATGATTCTGGATTGTTAAAAGCACAAACACATCCTTTTCCTTGCTAGGATAAAGCAAGGACCCCACTCATCAAAACAAAACAAAACCTTCAACAGGAGGAGAACAAACCTAACCTTCTGGCCCAAATATCTGAGGAAATTTGCATGGTAGTTGTTCAGTCTATATTTGTATAAACATGGGTGGAAAGCCTGCCAAATATCACGTATTGTTCCTATTTGTCAGTAGGAACATAATCTATGCCTGAATAAGGACATTATTTCTTACTATTACCAAGCTCAAGGCATTTTCAAAACATGACTTCATTTCCTCTTAGATTTCTTCTTCCAAGGTATATATTTTGATATTTTATACATCAAAATATCATTTCTGATTTATTGCATGAAATAGAGTAGTCTGAGTAGGTTCAGATGTTTCTTTAATGGGATGAGGCTTCTTTTTCCTTCTTATTGGAAATTCATCTTTCTCAACCATTGCATTTGTAGATGTTACAAAGATCAAAAGGCACTCTGTCTTGTGTTTACCCCAATCAACACAGTGAGCAAATATTTTTCTGCACTTAAAAATAGCTGTTTGGGATGGTACTTTAATGATGTGGGGAAGAGAAAGCACTTACAGTATAGTACTGCCAAATTCTGATTTCTGATTAATATCTAGTTCCCTCCTATAGAGGCCTATTTTACTACCTCTATAAAACTATTGACAGACTTCTTAGAAAGCAGTGAAATTCAATATACTTACAAAATATATTCTTAATTGCTGGAGAATAGATGAGTTATGATCTTGCAAATTACATTTTTAGGAACATACACATGTTTTCAACGTATACTACAAAGAGAACATGTAAATGGAATTAGTGTATTTGGAAATACTCATATTGAACAAGAAAACACATTAATGATTTCTGTTCAGTTTTTTGTTGAGTGCCCAAATTTGCCACAATGAAATCCTAAGATTTTCTTGCTACTAAGTCTACTGGCTGACTCTATGACAATTTGCCGCAGCCAACTCGCCACAGGACAACTCACTGCGGGACAAGAGTTATTAATATCAAAGAAATGGTGAAATAGAATCACTAAAGAAAGAATGTAAAAGGGGAGGACAGAATGAAATGTGAATGGCAAAAATTAAAATATTTTTTAATTTTAAATACTTAAATAGAATTGTCCAGTGGCGAGTTGGCCGTAGTAAATTGGCTGTGGTAAGTTGTCTCATTCTGCTGCTGGCCTGCCTTTTATGCAGGAAATTGGCCATTCTTGCCTGTTTCTCTGTCTTTGGCAGAAACACAAAATTGAAAGGCAACAGCAGCAGTGAAGAATATGATACTGTGCTTATGCCCAAGGCAGAAAAGGAAGAAATCTTGTTGATTTCTCTAGAATAACATTTTAATATTAGGTAATGCCTATATTATCTCAGTTGTCCTTATATAACAGCACTTATTGACAGAATACAAACTCTGATTTTCATTGAAGAGAAAGAGAGTTGTGTATTTGTTCTCTGGAGAATTCTATTTCTTTTGAATCTTTTCTGTGAGGGACACTTTATGCAGAAAAACAACTGTGGGATATAAACCAACAAAAAAGAAATGGCAATTGATGAGAAGTTCATAAAGAATAATATTCCTTTTCAAATTAAAACTCTCTTCTCATATGTACTGTTTTGATTATAAATGAAACAGTGGAATTAAGGAGAAACTCCCTAATAATGAGGACAATTAACCAGTGGAACAGCTTGCCTTCAGAAGTTATAGGTACTTCATCACTGGAGGATTTTAAGAAAAGATTGACAGCTGCCTGTCTGAAAAGGTAAACCTTTTGCCATCACGTGCCAGGAGCAGGGTGGGGTGGTGGTGACAGGGGAGATCACATTTGCGCCCTGCCCTCATGCATGCATGTGCAACTCACCCCCTACGCTCCCCTCCCCCCTTGCTCCTACCATGCGATGGTCTGTTTTTCTCTTTCCCCAAGCTCCAGAGCCTTTCTAGGAGCTTGGGGAAGGCAAAAACAGCTTTCCTCACCCTCCGGAGGACCCCTGGAGGCAGGAAATGACCGGGAAGTGGGACTGGAAGTTGTCAAAGAAGGTAATTTCCTGTCTCCGGAGGTCCTGGGTGGGTGGGTGAGGAAAGCCATTTTTGCCTTTTCCAAGCTCCTAGAAAGGCTCTGGAGCTTGGGGAAAGAGAAAAACGGGCCTTCCCTACACCACCCAGGCCCTCCGGAGGCAGGAAACAGTCCAGTTCCTTACTTCCAGTGGGCCCAGAAGGTCTGAAAATCAGCTGTCCTGCGCACATACACGCTGGAGCTGATCTCACGTGCCCTGCAATATGGCTACACGTGCCACCTGTGGCACGTGTGCCATAGATTCGCCATCATGGGTATAGGGTCTCCTGCTTGATCAGGGGATTGGACTAGAAGATATCCAAGGTCCTTTCCAGCTCTATTTTGATCGAAAGATAATAATATAGAGGTTTGTCAGTAGATTCTTTGACTGCTTTTCAGATCACAAATTGGCTACGTAAGAAATTGAAGGAATCCTTCATGTAAGATCTCATTCAATGAACATATTTATTTTCAACACATTAGCACCTTTGCATATTTTCATTGCAAAAGGTAAACAGCATATGAGATTCAGAGAGTGTTTATATACAAGTGGCATTTAGTATATATTTTGTTTTGTGCAAAACATCTCCACTAAGTTCCCCAGTTACTGAAAAACATGTAATACTAAATGACATATATTTCTTTCATTGTCTTATAGGTGGCAGCTTTAAATAATCATGAAGATTTGGTTGCATTATTATTAGAGAAGGGAGCAGATCCTGATATTAAAAATGAGGTATATTTCTATCTCTCTGCATACAATATCTACCTACATAGTATTTAAAGAGCAAGTTGAATTTGTCATTTTTTTAATGTGTTATTTTTCAGTTTGGTAAGGGCGCTCTGGACATGGCCAAAGGCTTGAACAGACAGGTAGGAATCTGTCTTTTTGAATTAATCATTTCTAGTTTTTTAAACATTCTTTATCCTCTGGTGATTAACTTGCTATTTTTTCTTTTCTTTTTTAAGAGTGTGGTTTCAATAATAGAAGAAAAGAAAAAGCAATTAAGCAATACAGCTGTTGAGCTTGCATCTACCCCTTCACAGTTATTTGAAGAAAGTGCATCTTAATCTTTTCCCCCCAGGAAAGTGAGACTATGAAGATTGATTTCTGCGTGTTTTCTTTTTTTCCTGTAAGTTTTTTTTAATCATTCTTGGATACTTTGATTAAAATGTTTCCTTCTTGAGGATTTTCTCTGGCATTTTACATTTATCTGAATTTTAAATCTGTCTTTCTTTAATGATACTTTTATAGTAATACTATGTTCTTCTATCCTTTGGAGATTGATTTTAAAACCCAAATGCTAGTTATAATTAGCACACCTCAATATGGAGTTTGTCACATGATATGAATTTTTCACTAGCTGGATAGGAACTGTGGAATCTGGGCACTAACTCTTTTCTCAACCATGATCCTGATTAATGTCAATGAAAACAGTTTCTGCTTTCAAATAGTAGGTGCCATTAAAGGAATATGTCTAGGACACAGCAAAATAAATAAATAAATAAATAAATAAATAAATAAATAAATAAATAAATAATTATTTTTTTTAAATTGCCCTGCTCCCGCTCCTCTCATATGCTTATTTCCCCCCCCTGCCCCTCCCTCCAGCCACCTGGCTCCTCTGTTTTTTCAAGAATCAAGCATCCAAGGGCAAACTGTAACAATCAGTTTATCAAAGCAAACAATGCCAGGGAGTTACAGTGCAGGGTTTCAGTGTAACAAATTTTCTGCAATGGAACACACTGAGAATAACAATTGACAAAGTAGGAAATAGCTCATGGTCAAGATCTTGAACACAATCCTAAAGACTGGTCATATAATTCTGAGTACTTAAAGCTGGTGTAGCTTTATCTCAGCCAGGAGTTTAGTAGTTGTAACTTGGCCATATATAGAGAGGCAGCAGAAATCACAGTCCCCTTAATAAGCATGCCATAAGTATTCTAACAGACACTTAAGATTGAGACAATACTACTGACTATAGTGGGATTTATCTCTGAGTAAACATTCATTGGAGTGCTCTGTTAGGGCATCAGACTGTTCAGACCTCCTTCTGAATATATTTCACTGAATTTAAATGGAAATTCTGGTTAGATGTTTGGAATTGTATTGTAAAATACAATTTGCAATTGTAAACCATTAATGAAGTTAATTAATGTTTTTTATTGAAAAAATGAATTTGTTCTTACATGGCCAAATTGAATTTATATCTTTATGTAGAGTGTTCTCCAAAGACTATATTCCTGTTTAAAGGTGAGAATGCATGTAACCAGCAACTGTACATTTCTAATATTTCTGTTAAAGCCTGACATGCATAAGCCATTTGAAATCTACTGGGATTTCCATTTGGATTCAAAAAATATTTTGATCTAATGAACTAGGAATGGGTTCATAACAAATTTTCTTCCTATATTCTAACATCAATGGAAAAAAATGCCATTTTTTTCACAAACATTTGAGTCTAAAATCTACTCATAAAATTTGGCTGGGCATATTTTCTACCTATATTTTGCTTTGCTTTATGAAATGCAATGCACAATGCAATTTAAAGTATAGTCTTATGGGCTTAGAGATTACTCTATGACTATAGAATAGGATAAATTTCATTCTCTGGGGCAGAGAGGGAAGACCAACCATGGAGGAGATTCAACCTCAAAACTGCTATATACAGCTCATAAGAATTTATTTAAAACCTCGGTTCTCCAATTTTGGTAGGTAAGCGGATCAACCATCAGTATACTGGGAGAAGCTGTGCTACATTCCAGACAGGGGAAAGAGGAATTTTCTAACCTCTAGAGCAAGGGTGTCAAACTCAAGGCCCGGGGCCCATATCTGGCCCGTGGGATGCTTAGAACTGGCTGGTGGGACCGCCCTGGAAACAGTGAAGGACTGACCAGCACTGCCTCTGCCAGCAAAATCAGAGCTTGAGAAGGCTGCATGCAGAGGCCATCCCAGCCAAAAACAGAGCTTGGAAGCCTATTTTAGCTGGCATTCGAGCCATCATAGGCGTCCCTGACACAAGTGATGTCGAGATGGCCACGTTCACCCTGTCCATGCCCACCCAGCCCTCCAAGGTCAAACACAACCCTAATGGAGCCCACAATGAAATTGAGTTTGACACTCCCACTCTAGAGCTAGGAAAAAAATTACCTGTTGGAAAGAAAAAAAAAATTCCTGCTCCTCCTTTTCTTTTCTACTGACAGAATTTGGATCTCAGAGATTCTAATGTAGAACTATTTATACCAATCTTCATGATTGCTCTTTCTAACCAGAAGAATATAATAACATAAGGAGACATCTAAGTTTTTCATAACATTTTTGCAGTAAAGCATCCTCCCCTTGTTCTCTTTGTGCCTCTACAAAGGGATAGAGATAAATATAGGAAGATATAAAATGGAAATGAAACAGTTGGAAAAATAATTGGCCCATTCTCATTTATCTCCCAATTCAATTTGTTGCCTCAAACTGCATTTGCTAAAACAAATTAACATTACTATTACTGCCAAGCTTCATTCAACTGAATTATCTCTTGTACTTTAGGATTCAGTATTTATTCTTAAAAGATAACCCAACATTGGAAACAGTTTGAAAGCTCTTCTTCTTTATGCCAGAATTTGAGCTAAATTTCCATGTTACATAAGCACACCTTTCATTAAATTCAGATTCTGCCATAGTAATTGGATATGAATTTACTTCAATTGTTGTTCTTTAACATAAGCATCATGAAAGAATCCTTCAAAGTATATTGGTATAGAAGGATCAGTGATGCAAAATAGATCAGATTATAGAACACCAAGCACATAAATAGGAAATAGTTTAAAACCCAAACTTTTTCTAATCTTGTAAAGATCTACAGTAGCTTTTCTGGGCAGGTCAAGGTTCACAATTACAATTTAAAACATGTGTGATGTAATGGAACCAGTATGGCTGTTTTTAGAAATACTGTTAAGATTTTGAATTTCTTATAATACCTGAACAAGTATCACTTTGGCAGAGACTTTTGTAGACACAAATGTGTAGAGCTGATAGTGAATAACATAAAGCAAACACTAGACTCTCCAAGGGGTGTAGAGAATCTGGGGAGATTCTGCCCAGTCCCTTGAGCATGTAGGGATAGAAAAATCAGAACAGATTCAAACTAAGAACTCAAGGTAATCAAGCAGGTGTCTTGCCTCTAGATTTCTCTTTGTTGACCTCTGCTGTTTTTTCTTCTCTTCAAAACTCTGAAACAGAACTGACTTCTAGTAGGCTCAGTTAGGCTGCTTGAAGGTTTTGGGTGGGGTTTCTCTACATGAGCTTTGCTTCAGGGGCAGTCTCAGCCAAATTGTTGTCTGTGAATTGTGCAATATTGTCTGGATAAGTCTTCAACAGTTGAGTCCAGCCTTCCAAGGACATTACTACTTCTATCCTTCCAAGAAGGATGCTTTCACACTTATTTATACACTTTGTATAATATCCTTTTGAATACTCTGCAGCATTATATAAATGACATCCACCATATGGAGATTTTTAGAACCAGCAGCCCCATATGGTGGTGGTGGTATAAAACAAGTTCACAACAACTCTGCGCAGAAGGGATAGGAAGCCTGAGGCTTTTTAGTTGATGTTTGATTCCAGTTTGATTGCAAAGCAATAAGAGGAAATAAATTTAGAGTGGCTATGTAGCTGGTCTGAATTATTTTCATGTACAAAGCTGAGAGAACTTGAGATCCTTCTCAGGCTTTCTGAGGTCAAAGCATCCCTGTAGCCGTAGATAGCTACAGGATATAGCCAATAAGCAGCAGAGGAAAATCAGGGATGGATTTTTCTCTTATTGCTATGTAATCCTGTTTTCTGCTTCAGAGAAATAAATATGTCTGATAAATCCATTTGTCCTGATGACTTTAATCATTATTTCAATCAGAGTAGCAAGATTTGCTATGACTGAGAAATTTATTGTTCTCTCAGTCAAGATCTTAACAGCAGCAACAAATTTATATACAATATAAATTAAAATATATGAATAGCATAAACACTATTAGTAGCTTAATAAACATATGTCTTCCTTCAGGCTGATAAAGCTGTAATTACATTTTAATTTTACTCCAACTGTCCATTAAGATCTTCATATTGAATAAAAGTTAGTGTCTTACCTGTTAGCAGAAACCTATTGTTTCTCATCTTCCTGCAATTGAAATGATGTGATTATTGTCATATATTTTTTCAGAATGGTAAAAGGACAATAGCTGATTTCTAAGCTTCCTTTCAATCTTTGTTGTGAATGCAGCAATCAGCACTGAGAATTTGTTTAATATATAAAACAAATGTATCTTTAGCTTCTAATGAAATAGTTGCTTTAGACTTATTTTCCATCTTATGTAGCTGTATATTGTATATGGCATAATTTTCAAGAAGACTTAATGTTTTATTCTAGAACATCTATGCACTCTGAGTTGACCCAACACATTTTGTTTTATTTATCAAGTGAACAATATAAGAAATGCTCAGATTGATGACTTCTCTGCCAAAGAAGAAATTGATAAATTTAGCTGCCTAACTACTTTTTTCCTAACATTCTGAGGCTATTAAATAACTGCAACATGCATTAAAAATTACTGACTTTACAGAGATTTATTCCTCAATACGTCTATATGCTGTACCATTTAATTCTTAAATGTAGAACAAAAATCTTCATTCTTAGTTAAATATGCTTATTTGTAAAGTATGCCCTATTTGAACTGCAGAGTAAATAAACATTTATGTCCTCAATAAAACTCAATTTGAAAGATCATTTAATAAAATAAAAAATAATGGATAACTAAATGTGTATTTACAATTTATTTGATATAAAATACTTAAAAGAATGTATAATATCCTGATATTGAAACATATTGACATACTGTAATAATCTATGTAAAGTCTAGACAGAAAGAAAACGAACTGTAATATAATGTTGTATATCAAATAAAGCAAATATAATTGTAACTATTGTAGAGATGTATTTCATAAAAATGAATGCATTGGATTCTAATATACATTTATAGTGTATAGAATGATTTTGTTAAAATAACCCTACACACATTAAATGGAATAATTAATTTCATTTAATGTGAAAATGTTTCAAGAATCACAATAACACCAGTTCAAATTATACATCAGTTGCTATTCCTCTAGTAAAGAACAAATTGTGTTAGGATCTTTTGTTCCATAGGATGAATCCTAATGACAACTCACATTGCTTATCATGGAATCCATTTCTTCCTGTCAAACATTCCTGAACAATAAATATTCAGCATAAAAATCTTTCTTTTTGGATAGGCCCAACTCCTAAAATTGCTGCATGTGCTTTCAAACCTCCTCTGCCTTTTCTTGTTGCATTACCTTTAAATTCAAAAATATTTTTAATTTACTGATAGTTCATTTGCTAGAAAGTCAGCAGGTTAAATGCAATTAATATATAATCACAGATTGATTATCTGTTTAAAGTTTGAAGATATCTGAAAGTTATTAATTCTGCTTCCTTCTAAGTTTTCACTCACAGGTTCCAGTCCAATGCTTTGGCGGAGTAGAAAAGAAATCCCTCCTTTTAGATGTCCGAAGAACTGTCGTTATTTCTCATCAGTCTTTGTCAGATCTTTTTGTATATTGGGCTTGTTTCCATAGTCTTCAACATCTTCAGCATAACTCTCTTTTGAACTCATTCCAATTTGCTGTTGTCCTTTTTTGGAACTGTGGTATCCAGAACTGGACACATTCTGTGTCTATTCTTTTTTTTTCTTTTTACATTAATTGTAGTTCTGAAAGTAGTCCATAAGCATTTGTTATGTACCAGTCACGAGTATTATCCTACCAGTTCTCAATTATTAATGGGGATATAAAATTATTTGTATCTAAAGTAGAAAATGTGGTTCAGGTAGACCAGGGGTGTCAAACTTGCGACCCCCAGGACAGATGCACCACGCACTGGCCCCGCCCACCCCCAGCTTAGGGAAGAGGGGGAAAAATCATGATACGTCACATGATGATAACGTGACAATGCAAGTTTGACACTCCTGAGGTAGAGTCTGAGGGTGCTTGTTGTGCCTGCCAACACCTTAAAGATCTCCCAGCTTTTTTTGGACTCACACAATAGCTATGCCAGTCCCAGGAAAATGTTTGCACTAAGGAGATAATGACAGAGGCCTAAAAAAAAATCAGCAGTGTTCATGCTTTATCCAAATTAACAACTTGTTCATTGTTTCTTAGAAACTACTTTCTTGCTGACCCGCTTTTTGGTCAGTCAACCTTTGACTGTTGTATCTTTAAAACACACCTCTGTTCAGGACTAGGTGAATTGATTTAAGAATCTGAGAGGCAGATAGAGGGTACAGGCAGGGATTCTTACTGGATCTGCTTCAGTCAGAGTGAAGTGGGAGTAATTGGCTACAACAGTGTTGGAATCAATCCCACCACGTTTAATATTCCTAGATGTCCCTAGTTCTTTTTCTTCCTCTTCATCAGAAAACAAGTCCAGCAGGACCATACCAAATAATCTTTTGAAAACATGAGGGCTGGAGAACTGCTTCTTTCTAAAGCCATAACCTCCAGGTATGGAGATTATCATGTTCAAACCACCCACCCCCTTTTTCTCCCAAAACACAGCTTCCAATGGCATGAGATTTGCTCTCAAGTTGGAGTAGTTCCCAACTGTTTGGAAAAAAATAAGATGGCTTAATATCCTACATATCCTAAGATGTCCTAACGCAGTCCAACAAAACCATGATGGATGGCTCTGCTGCCATCCATTGAAAACATCACAGATTGGGCTAGGCATCTGCTTTGATCAAGATGAGGTCTACAAATATCCAGTTGAGAAACTAAGGAGGAAGATATGGTTTCAGGAAATAGTAAAGTTACAACTCCAGTTGTAAAGTTGAAATAATTGCTTTGCTTTTGTAATTAAGAAAAAGATGCTTTTAAGTTTACTGATACCTTTATTGTCTCCTTTTGTGACAAGGAATAATGGACTTAGTAACAGACACATAGAACTGTGTTTCTTCTCACTTATATAATGCTAGATAAGATCAAATTGACTGGGTCATCTGCTGATTTTGATTGTGATATGCATTTGACTCCTGCCTAACTTACATTATACACATTACACATGTAAGGCTCAATATTAACTGTTACCTACACAGAGTTACTTACTTCATATGCAATAGTACACAACCACAGGTTTACAATGCCTGTTAGATTGGGGCACTAAGAATGCATAGTGTCTTCTAACTGAAGGTTATATTTCTTAAATAGTTTTGCTTCCACTTTTTTTATAAATAGAGAGGAAAAAATGATTGGGAATTAATATAGTACCAAAGAAAGAATAAATCTTACATAGTTCAATATTTTTATAGGCAGTCTCACCCTGGGATTCTTGCTAGATGAAATAAATGTTTTTAATAAGCAATTACAAATTTATTTTGAGTGACAGTCAAATAGAATTAATTTTCATGGAGAACGGAGGGTCAATGCTCTTGGAAAACCTACAACTATTCAAGAGGCAGGAAATATAAAGAATCCTAATAGCAGTTGCCAAATCTCATTTAAAAAAACTGAGTTCTACAGTCATCAATAACTCTTCCTACTTAGCATAAATATTACATTAATATTTTCCAAATGCCTTATAAATTATAAATTATTACATTGTAACATATGCAAGTTTATAAAGCAAATTGTTTTCTAGATAATTCCATTTTGCTTTATTTTGAGATACGGATATTTTTACCTGGTTTCTTCATAGGCATCACTGCTCTTGTTGCCTAGATACAGAGCCTAATAATTGGAAAAGTTAAATTATGCACCAAAAAAGAAATAAAGATCATTTGGTGCTGGTTCTCTCTATTAGGAAGCAAAGATTAGTGACTTTGGAAAATAGCATGTTGCATATACAACTGGAATGACCCAAAGGTCTGGGAACTAGAAGCAGTTTTACAGATGATATTATTGGTCAATTTATAATAAAGAGGAAAGATGTAAAATATAGTGATTCAATTGGTTAAGTATTTTTAAAAGAAAGGAAAAAATAAATGTAGCTCTGTCAATAAAAATGCAGTTATTTTTTATAAACTTGCTAAACCAAGGACAAATACATTTATCTTATGCTTCCCAGCTGCTGTTTGGACTACTGTAAAATAAGTTTAATGATATCCTTTAGATGGTAGGTCAGTAATCCATGCTGCTAATGAAATAAGCCTTGAATTGCTGTTTTGCTAGTTAGCAGGGGAGAAAATAAATGGTAGAGACTTTCTGACCGTAAAGAGACAGCAGATGAAAGTGATGAAAGGCATGGGAAATTCAATAAATTTTAGGCAGACAAATTGGAAATGACTTACTTCTCTCTCAGAAATCTAAGTGATCAGTGTAGATAGTACTGAGATAGATGAACTCACAATTTAACATTTTTATAAAATGTACTAGAATTCCTCCCTCTTAAGTGTGGTCCTTTATGATTGGAGATGATCCGAGTGTATCTTCAGATAATGAAGGTTCCCTCCGCTAAGAAACAGAGATGAACACTGTCCACTAGAGTCAGGTGTGACTGGACAGGAAAAGCTTTTACCTTTTCTATTATAGCTAATTACAGAGCTACATATTTAGTCGCCATGCATTAAACTAATGAACAAAACATTCAGCGTAAGAGGAAGGCAGGTAAATATAAAAATGTTTTTGAAGTGTTTCATTCTTCAAATTTCTTGGCATGCAACAGCCCTATATAAGAAGTGATTAAATTATTTTTATAAAATCAGTGGACATATGGAGATGAAGAGTTAAAAGTGATGGCATGGCAGAGTCACATGTCTATTACCAGACAGCTGCAACAACAACAGAATGAGTTGTCTCTCTCCTTGTTGCCATCTAGTTGTCTGCTGTTTTTCAATCTAAATATGGTAGCTTAACTCAAAACAGTACCTCTATGGGAATCTAGTCTTTGTAAATGTATTGTACTCTCAACCCAATGTTAACGGATTTTTGCAAAATATTTTACTGGGTTGATTTTTTCTTTTAGTATGAAGCAATGCTTTTTTGGTACTATGTACAGCTATTTGTAAGAAATATTTTTTTGAAATATGGCTGCTACAGTAATACATTTTTAAAAAGTAAAACTCCTATCCCCTGCTGAGTTACTTGCTATTCTGCACATGAAAACCTTGTATAAATGGTAAGTAAGCATCTGAACTGGGTGTTACAGAACTATAAAGCTACCTATAAGTTTTGTGGCTATATGGTCTGTTGCACCACAGAGTAAGAAAAGGACAAGCAACTTGTGCTGTATTGGTGGAAAGCAATCATCAAAGTGTGAACCTCATGGGCATTGTTGTGTGCATGCAGATTTTTATATATGTATACTCGCACACACAGAAATACATAAACACTGAGAAGATTGAAAAGTTTGAAAAATGCATTATGATAGAAATTTCACACCATTTCTAATTAAAATGGTCTTCAATATACAGTACTTTAAAAGCTATTTGAAAATCTATACACTGTCTTGGAAAACAGGCATTTAACATTACAGTTCAGTGGGTTAGGATATACAGTTGTAGCTAACTATTTTTGTGTATTACAAAGAAAAAATCACTTGTGTTAGTACAATTTATCTAAAGATTTCTCTAACCCATTGTAATTCTGGAACAGATGACTAACATGTTATAGAACTGAAATAAATAATAAGAAATATTCTTGACATTCTGTTACACTTGAAAATGGATTCTGGGCACTGGATAAAACTGCTGATTTTGGGATATGTATTTAAGCCTCAAGAGATAATTCAGTGTATATTTAACGTGTATTTGTACCATGATGATGGAGATGAGTTTTGCACAAATAACATTTTGTATTATTTTCTCCAAAAACAGTTATGTTTCATATGCACAGGTCACTAGAGGTAGATTGGACTTCCATTTGGTACATGCATAATCACAGTTAATTTTTGGTTGCCTTTGCTTACTATAAGCTTTCAAATTATAAGAAAATCTCACAGTATCTCTTGATTTTTGCATATAGTATTTTTCCATCTTTCTAAAGGAGTATCAATAGGAACAACATTGGCAACATTGGCAATTGTTTACTTAATCTTCCAAATTGTTTGGCAAACAATAAAAAAGATAACTGTATTTGAACTTTCATTGGTCCCTTGATCTCAGCAATTTTATTTCAGTCCCAGTCAGCATCCTGCAAAGAATAGATCTAAACGGAACAACAAACACTGAGAGGTATTATATAGCCTATGAAATTTAAAATGAAGGATGGTTCAAGACTGCTTAACCATCATAAAAATGGCTTCCATCCTAGGAAAACTTGATTATGATGAAATAATATTTACTACAGTGCTCTGCACTGTAATAAATATCAGTATAAATTAATAATTTATTAGTACCTGAGCAAGGACGCAAACCACCTTCACACACTATAGCACCAAAGGCAGTAGCTCAGAGTTCTTAAAACAATGGGATATAGAACATTAAACATTCTATTGGTTGATATAAAAATATTAATTTCCAGCTGAAAAATAGTGCAAACTTCTATTTTTTCAGAATAAAGACGGTGTTCATTTCTTCCCCATTTCATTTCATATAGGCAGCATTGCAGGGCCTAGGCACATGAAGTGGAGGTTTTGGTGCAGGCCTGTTCAACAGAAGAAGGTTAAGGGACAAAAAGACAAAATAAATACATGAAAATTGGGAAATACTAAGACATTTATTTATTTATTACCGGTAAATAAATCAAACAATTGCTACTTATAGGGACAGGCATGCAATAGTTTCAGGTCACATAGATATCCTGGACCACTTTTTTGAAGCCCATCCATCTGCACCATCAAATTTAATTTCAGGAGGCTGCAGATGTGTGTGTGTGTGTGTGTGTGTGTGTGCAGCTGAAACCAGAACAAAGCTTTGCTGCAACAGCAGCTCAGGGCCTTATTGCCACCCATTTGGATTACCTTAATAGGTCCTAGTTGGGGTTGCTTTAAAATGGCCCAGAATGCTGTGGCCCATAGGTTCCCTAACATCTGGCAGGAGCACATTACACTGTACTACAGTGCTTGCACTGATTACCAATCAGCTTCTGAATGCAACTGTTGCTTTTAACCTATGGGGCCTTGAGCTTGGTACCAGATTTTCTTCATCTTCAGCTAGAATCAGCTTGACCAAAATGATCTGGGAGAAGCAGCTTGTATTTTTCCCACTTTGAGGAGGTGAGAGTGGTAGCTACAGAACAGGAGATGTTGTTTGTTGGTGGCAATGTTGGCCCTTTGGAATAATTGCAGTTAGATTGGTTTCCTCCCAGCCTATTACAGGAATATCATAAAAGATCTCTTTGATAGAACTTTGGGTGTGATGTCTTTCATTTCTAATGTCTTTCAATTGTATTTTAAAGTTTACATGAACTATAATTAATTCATAATAATTCTATTTATTATATAGACACTGTGTGTGTGTGTGTGTGTGTGTGTGTGTGTGTTTTCCCTTCTGTAGCACCTGGTTTACCCAAATATATCCACATACTCTTGGAGTCTAGCTTGTACGATTTTAAGCATAACTTTATTAGCATATGAAATGAGTGCAATGGTGCAATAGTTTGAACATTCTTTGGCATTGCCTTTCTCCATTTTGGCTGGAGACATCAGCCAGAATCGGTTCATCTCTCCTATCAGCGAAGGACCGAGCCTGTCATTTTTCCTCTTAGCTCCGCCTCCTTGCTAGAGGATCCAGCTTTCAGCTCGGTCCTTCAGCAAGATAGTCGTGTTGGACCCAGTCTCTGCCTTTCTGTGGTATTTGATTGTTAATTGTGAGAGTGTCATTAGTCTGGTTTATATTTTTCCCTCTGTCTTTAGATCCCTTTGGGGAGAGAGTGTGAGTTGGTTTTTTGATTTGTATCTTTCGCGTTAGGCTTGCTTTTTATTGCCCCCCCCCACCTTCCCCCCCCCATTTCTTGTCCTTGTGTACCTTTTTGCCGTTGAGGTGACTGTGGGGAGTTGGAGGTTTGGGGTCGGTGGATTGAGGGCTTAAAAGCCTTGTTCGCTCGGCCAGTGCCTTCCGGACCGCTGAACAGCTGTTTGGTGGCCAGCGCGGCTTTTTTTAGCATGGGGGGGGATCGCAGCGGCGGCGACGATTCCTTGCCTTTCCCTTGGGAATCAAAATACTGAGAGCTCCCTGGGTGTTTGGGGCTCAATTTGGAGGCTGCAGCTACAAGCAGGTGCAGCAGTGAGCGCCTTGGTGTTTAGGCGCGAAGTCAGGCGGCGGCCATTTTGCCTGCTCAAACTCCGTCGGCCATTTAAAAAAAAAAATTAAAATAATAATATTACAATCAACGGTCGTTCCCCTGGCCTTAGGGCCAGTTGGAGGTCATTGGCTAAAATTTCGTTCCTGCAGGCTGTGTGCTAGCGGAAGTTACTGATTACTATTGACAACGCATTTTTCTCTTGAGAGAACAGTTAGCCTGCTGGCTTCAGTAATTTCTGATTGCCTCCTGAGGACCTTTGTGCAGGCTGCAGATTCTGGCATTAACCTATATGAGTGAAGGCTCCTGTGGGGCCTCTGATTGGGATCCCTCTGCATTCAGAAGGTGTTGGCCTCCATCCCTCTTCATTGAGGTGTAGAGCATCAGGATTGGCATCTTAGTGATTGCTGGTTGATCTGGTCAGGATTTGTAAAGGGGTCATACTGCTCAGCTTATATTCCCGTACGGCCGAGATGCCTAAGGCTAAGGCAAAGTCAAATAGACCAGTGGAGGATGAAACCTCTCCAACGGCCAGTCCTGAACGGGCCACCAGTCAAGGGGCAGCGAGGATTGATAAAGCTCCAGACCCAGACCCGGCCCACAAAAAGCATAGTAAGTCAAAGTCGGTTGCGCAGCATGAACGTAGACGCCATTTGAAGCTGCAAAAGCTATGCTCCAGGGCAGCAGGGCAACCAACCCGGGGGGCCAAGCCGGCTTCGCCAGCCAGAAGTGCAGATCAGGTGTCCCTGTCTGAGTGCCAAACCAATGTGCAGTCCAGCGCTCTGTGGGGCGGCCGAGCCCCTTCCCCTGTGCCAGCTAGGGCCACTGTTCCCTCGCAACCCTCTGACCAGACCATTCCGCTGGAGCTAAGAGCGTTTGTGACACAAACTTTGAAAGAAGGCATAGCTAAAGCCTTATCTCGCC
>JANHFM010003701.1:83651-94565 GCA_032468115.1 Grayia smithii
CCCCAGACGGCTCTGCTGGCTGGGGAATTCTGGGAGTTGAAGTCCACACATCTTCCAGTGGCCAAGGATGAGAAACACTGTATTAGATGAAGGAGGGCTTTCATTTTTCACCTGGGCAAAGGCTTTGGTGTTTTTGTAGGGAGAAAGAATGTGAATCCTCCACAATTTAACTGACTTTCTTCTTGCTCGTCTCTAATGTACGAACTGTTCCCAAGAGCTCAAAATGCATTTATGTTGTCAATAAATAAAATGGATATTAGCCTAACTTTCTTAATAAGGCTGTTGTGGGGATAAAGTGAGTGTGGGAGAAGTGAGGGGAAAGGAGGGAACATTATGTTTACTGAAGTAAGATTGGATATTGATGCAATGAATAAATAATTGAGACAATTTAATTTTGAATGGAAAAGTCTTTCAACTGTCTGACAATAATGGAGCTGAAGGACACAAAGCTGTTATTAAATATCTTTTCGGTTTCCATGGTCATTTTTTTTAAATTTTTTTCAATTTTCTCCTCTTTCACTTAAATAAAATTATCTTCATTTGCTTCTTTGTTATCTACCAGCCAGGCTTCTTTTTGGGATGTAAAGTAATTTTGTGTTTCTTGCTTTCTTTTTATTCTTTCCAATCCAACGGAATATTTGAAAGGAATTAGGTATAGAGGTTTGAGAAACTGTCTGTCTGTCTGTCAGCACAACAAGTCTCCAAAAATCAAACACAACAGGATCAAAATGGGTGGATGAGTAGAGAAACCACCAAAAAGAAAATATTGAGTTTGCAAATGGCTGAGGAAATCTTCAGGCAGAGGAAATTCAGCATTCTCTATAGGCCACAGCTCAAAATGCTACTGATTGCCCCATTCTAAGTCCTCTGCCTCCTTCTCATGTGTGTCAGAGCAAAGTATAGGTAATCTGTGCTGTGCTTCTCAAAGATGACATCGGGAGAGAGAAGAAATACACACACAGAATGAGAAGCATTAAATATACATCCATCCTAATCAGACACACCCTGATGCCACATATTACTTCATTATCCAGAAGAAAATACAGATGCAGCCATTGCCGATAAGGAGTTGGAAAGAATCCCAGATTTCATGCTTTGCAGAGTGTTGTAAACATCTATGACAAATCTTTTGGTTTACACATGTATAAACTGTAGATCTAGCTCGTCATCTTTTGTTCTCAGAGGAATATATGATCTGAAGAAATTCATGATGTTGCACTAAAGTTTCAGACAAGAGTCTTTCCACTGCCGGAGTTACTTATATGAATTATAAATTATCCTTGATATATCCTTGATATAAATGGAACACAAAGCATATGCATTGCCATTGAATTACTCAGAGCAAACTAGTAAGAATAAAATTGAGGGGGATATGCTTGTCCCTTTCTCTGTCCCTCATTTCCTACTGCAGGTCATATATCTACTGTACAGTACATGGATGATTCCATCTTTATGGCAGATGTTATATTTTGCAATCATTCATATGAATGTCCACCTGAATTTCAATAAGGACTATGTCTATGTTGTTTCTATAATGTGTGAATAAATATAGGCAGTCAAGCATCTGATTGTAAAATACAGAATTTAGTACATATCAAGTTGAGCTTGTGAAATAAAATGAGGATTGAATAACAACTCTGTGTTTACTCTCCTGGTGTGCCATTTTGTTAATTCAAGTGAGATGTGTCATTAATAACCTGGCATGTTGTTACGGCTCTTTTTACCTTGTAACATAAAACATTTTCCAGAGCTGTGTTAAGAAGATGCAACTACACAGGCTGAAGACTGTTTAACAATTGTACAGTTAACCAATCAGGTTCATCTGATATCCTAAGAAAGGATGGCTTTATTCTATTTGTTTTTTTCAAATATAACTCTGATCTTGAGGTTTAATTTGAGAAATAGTCAAATAAGCAGCTTTACAAGAAAAATGCAAGATTCCAAATAGACAGCATCGAAAGGATCAGTGACTGGATAATTTTTAAAAAGTATTTCCAAAAAGTAACAACTCCTTTGTAGAAGGAACAGCGTAATAATTCCACAATCACAAAACTGCCAAGTAAAATATTATAAAGTTACTTTTCCTTTCCTTGAAAAATATATAGTAGGATTTCTTTTTAAAAAAATAGAACACTGTGGTCAATGGCATTCCTTATTCCAAAGGTGAAGCAATGCTAACTCAATTTATCATGCTTGACACTCACTTCTAACTATATTGCAGTTATCTGTTATGCAAACTCTGTGGAAGCTGTACTCAACTACTGTTCCTATTGAAAACTAAGCAGTCAAGAAGAATCTTTAAAATCAGTTACATCTGGTTCATCTATTATTTCATTTCCTTTTAAATTGCTACCTCAATAATAACAATTAACTTGACAGCAAAGGGTCTGGATTTCACAATTTACTGTGTGGACTTGATGTCAACCCAGTGATTTAAGAAAACATGAGAAAACCAGAGAGAGGAAGGTCACCCTGGCTTCACATTTAAAGGAGAAAAAAGAACAAAAGTTGTAACATGCTTTGTAGCTTTTGTTAACGTTAAAGGAAATTGTAGATAAGAAACCAAACTAAATTAATTTGTATCTAAATTGTTGCATTAAACATGACATCTATTCCTAACAATAAGTGAATCGTGATAAATCACCAACATTACTATTGGAAGCACTTTGCTTGCAATCAGTTTCCAAGTTGCCTCCTCTACTCTTGTGATTAAATGGATGCTGCTGGACAAATGTTCAGAAAATCTTCAAAAAAGGTCTAGCCTTCACAGCATGATAAGGGATTTTCATTAGTATAAAAATTATGCTAGGACTTAACTAATATTTAACTATTCACAAGGGGTTTTCCCCCCTTTTCCCTGATGGTTTATAATGCAAACCAAAATTGAAATCCTAGAAGATTTCACAACAAAACACAACATTGGTGTTTTATCAACAGGTAGAGTGGTAGAGAACAACACATTGTTCTCACACACGGAAACCCTACCCAAAGAAATGTTTGCCAAAAGAAGGTTCCCAGAGTTGTCTTTCAATAGGCATCTTGTAAGTATTTAATTATTTCTGGCACTCTGCTATATAAAACCACAGCTGGAAGCACTAGTACTTCATCCTAGGCTGTTTTGACAAAGATTTTTGCCAAGATATCAAAAAAATTACTATGGAAAGGACTAAGCCAGTGAAACAACTTCATTTTTGGTCATTGTATTATATATATACATATGGGAATATATATATTAGCTAAAACTTCCAATTACTAATCTGTGTCCTGTATCTTGACTGTTTCCTGCATGTATGTAGAATACAGTTGGCTTGCCAGGTAATTGCTAGATTGAAGGATATAGCTGACCTAGAATAGGCTGTGCATGATTGACATGTCATATGAATCACACATGTGTCATATGGCCAAAATGTGCATCAGTTGACTGTATCCATAGTTTTATCAAGGAAAATAGAATACTTATATATAGAATACCAAGTATGTTTGTGTGTATGTGTGCATTGGCTATTTATCTTTTTCTTATTACATTAAAAAAAAAACCTAGAGAATTAAGTAATACTTATAGTATCTACCTTACATGAAGAATAAGCAAACAGTATAGCTTAATCCATCATCTTAAAATAACTTTCATTAAAGAAAGCAGCTGCTTTAAATTTAGATCTATTTATAAAAGGAAAAAGAAGACAAATGACATCGGATTAATCAAGCAAAGGTCTGGTTTTCACAGAGTAAACATCTTTCTCAGCAGTCACATTATATAGTTGGATGCTCATATTGCTGTGCTTATTTTTCTGTTTGTTTATTAGATTTGTTTAGCTTACCCATGTGGAGTGTACGGCACTCTGTGAGCTTGGTTGTTGCTTGCAAATGTTTCATTAGCCAGCTAAGTAAGATCAGGCTTGCACTGATGATGTTACCTAGTTGAATAATGAAATGTCTGCAACTCAATAACCATGCTCAGAGAGCTCCACTGTTCAACCCTGAGCTACAGATTCTTTCTCTTTTATTATCATCACCCATCTCACACAGATGACTCTGAATGGCATAGAAGGATTAAACATACAGATACCCATGACATATAACCCAAAGTATCCCAAGATATACAATAACCCCTGTCACAGAAAAAAAAGAATCACACGAGCAACAGCAGAACTTATCTAGCCACTGACTAGAATTTATCTAGCCTGACCCAAATACCTGAGGAGAGTCCATTCTTCAGGTCCCTAAAAAAGGTTGTAAGGATTAGAGCAATATGAGTCACCAAATGCTCCTTTCCTTTTTTAAAAAAGACACCCATATACAGAGTGTTTATACACAGCAAATTAGCTGTGGAGGAATTTGTGGATGAATAATGAAGGAAAATCCTTCATTAAGTACCTTATTTTGTTATCCTGAGGTTTTTTTTTGGGGGGGAGGGTGTTGTTTCTTTCACACATTATAAAGAATTATTTTGTTTCAACATGAATTCAGTCACAGGTATTCCACTCTAAGCATTAAAAATAAAAGTCTAACTTCATTAACTGTTCACTGTAGGCATTAAATGAAAAAGCATTGGCGTGCTGGAAAATAAAGTAAGGAAGCATGGAAAATCTGGACATTGTTTAAAGTTATAATTATGACTTTTTCCATCAGAAAAAAAAAGACATTTATAACGGTGTTAAATGTTTAATAGCAAATGAATAATGATTGTCCCTCAGTTGCACCCTGTAGATTTCAAGAATGTAAATGAGATGCTGACATAGGACTATTCTGACATTTCATGCTTGTTTCTTACCAGTGAAAATGGGGAGGCATTAAACTATATCACTGTGATTTTTTTTTGTTTTAAAAAATGCAGATTACATTGCTGGCAAAACAGCAAGTCTGTCACAACTAATTTATTGGGCAGGACTGTGTTTGTGTGTATGTGTATTTAAATTCAGACTGGGCTGGAAACATAGATGCTGCAGAATTTAATTAGGAATGGTTTACCTTGCCAAGATAATTTCATTTTCTAAAAATCATTAAATAGATAAATTCAGAGGGTTCTGCTGATTCTGCATATAAACATCTATAAACAGCAGCAGGCCTGAGAAATGCAAAGCATTTCTAATTTAAGAAAAATCAGTTAATCTGGGGTTAACCATTCTTGCCTGCGACTAATAATTGTTCTGCTTACTGAAGATGTTCAGGTGTATTAATCAATTCTCTCAATTTTAATTCCGCCACACATTCATTATAGCAAACTACCACATGTACAGTGGATGGAAATAAAGAGGGTTATTCTTTGCGTAAGAAGCAGATGGTACAAGTAGAAATTCAAGCTTCTCCTGCTTTACCTCATTGTGTCCAGGTTTCTACACAATTTCCTTCCACCTGGTTTGTTTCTGATGATGGTATCATTCAAGGCAAAACAGAAGCACAGCATAGGCACCCAACTCAAGATAAACTTCAAGTGAAACATTGATATACATGGACTGGCTGTTTCCAAAGCTTCAAGATATTATTTCTCCATTTCTGTGGGAGCTCTGAATCAGACTGAGGGGAAGCCCAAATTCCAACAAGGATGGGGTAATTTGGAATAGATTTTCATTTGTATTCAGTTGAGTGGAAAGATCTCATTTATTCCACTTCAAATTCAAGCTCTCCCCAGAGCTCTGATCTGGATCTATTGCTTAAAATCACAGCTACATTATATTATAAATTATGGCTTCATTGCCTGCATTTTTCTGCCCATGGGGTAGGAAATAGGTTTTGTTGTTTGTGTAAGATGCTGTGGTGGAGAGCAGAAGGAAGGATAATATGATCTGCCCTTAAGTAATAATAATCTTTGCAGTCTCCCTTCCCCCATTCAGTACTGTGGAAAGTTGATCAATCTTGGAAAATATTATTTTGCTGCTTTGTGATGATGTTTTATGATTTGGCTTAACTAGCTGGCTGGCTTAATGGCTGGCTTCTTTCATTATATTGATCTTTTAGATTTCTTCCTACTTCCAGATTACAACATTTGGAAGAGGCAGCACTGATCTTTACACCACTCCTTTCTTGCATAGATCCTTTCAAGTCTTGAACTCTATCAGATGTACAGATGTGCTGATAAAAGATGGGTTCACTATCTAAGCAAGAAAGACCTTGTATTTCAAGAATCAAACTTGAGGAAATGTGCTCCCTATTGCAATTAAAACAGAGCACCCACATTAAATGCAATCACCCACAAGGATAGACTTGAATAAGGGCTCTGAAAAAAAGGGCAGAAACTTGTTTCTGATCTCATTATGTGTAGAAGTGAGTGTGCATATGTATTGGAAATCATCGTTCAGAGAGGCCCAAAGACTCTCCAGAGAGTTAAAGCTTTCAATGTACATCAATTGGCAGTGTTTAGGTAGGTTACTTGCCAAAACAAATACATTGCTTTAAACTTCCACTGTGTTATTGTTCCCAAGCTACCCATATGAAATGAATGAAATGAGAGATGAAAGAATAGTTTTAAGCAAGCAGGATACAAATGATGTATGGTGTATTGCTAATATCATTGCCTTTCAATAGCATCATATGGGTATTTTCCTTTTATCTCTGAATTTTCATTGAAGATGGCTTCAAAGAAGCTGAATTCTTAATATACCAACTATTGAAATAATCTGTTTAAAATCAAGTTCAGGATAAACTTTAGTTGTTACTATTGCAGTTGCTTGGTCAAAAGTTTATTTTAAAAAACTATTGCATGTTAATGCATATTGCAGAACATATTCACACGTGCCCATATATTCTTTCTCCATATTATATGTTGGGACCAGGAATCATAGTAATAAATTAAACAGGTGATGCTCAGTATCTTGAATACAGTTCCATTGTGATTTTTGGATGACAACATTTGTTTAAATAATACCTTTTCAACGGTATCATTTTTTATCTATAGGTAGTGTAAAAACATTTGTTAAGTGAGTTTTGTTCCACTTTATGACCTTTCTCATCACAGTTAAGTGAATCATTGCAGTTCTTAAGTTAGTAAAGCCGTTGTTAAGTGAAAGTGGCTTCCCTATTGACCTAGCTTGTCAGAAGGTCACAAAAGCTGTTCACATGACTCCAGGACACTGCAACTGTCATAAATGTGAACCAGTTGCCAAGCATCCAAAATTTGATCACGTGATCATGGGGATACTGCAATGATTGTAAATGTGGGAAAACGATCATAAGTCACTTTTTCAGTGCTGTTGTAACTTTGAACGGTCATTAAACAAACTGTTGTAAGTTGAGGTCTACCTGTATTTATTTTATTTTTTTCTTGTTAGATATATTTAGCCAATTATCCTAATTTTGACTATTAAAAAAATCATCTGGATACGGGATGTGCTATTTTTTCTGGATACTCAAGATGTGCTATTTTTCCTTATTACTATTTATCTGATGTTTATGTTATGTTATAAAGTATGTGATTATAAAATATGTGATTTTTGAATGACAACACTTGTTTAAATAATACTTTTCAACACTATCACTTTTTATCTACAGGTAGTCCTCAACTTACAACCACAATTGAGTCCAAAATTTCTGTTGCTAAGTGAGACACTTGCTAAGTCTCACAATCCTCCTTGTCACAGTTGTTAAGTGAATCACTGCAGTTCTTAAGTTAGTAACACTGTTAATAACACCCCCTATTTTTTCTGGATACTCAAGATGTGCTATTTATTCTTATTACTATTTACCTGATGTTTATGTTATGTTATAATATATGATCTCATATTTTATTTTAAAAAAATGCAGTGTTGTAAGCTGTGTCTGTTTTACCAAGAAGGACTTCAAGAAGTGCCCAAATCCCTATTGAAATCCAAAGAATGGTAAAATGCATCTAGCATTTGAATTGCAACCACAGGCTTGCAATTCAGTTTAGCAGGCTTGAACTGCTACTAAATTGGAAAGGATGACAGACATTACTATTATAATGAATCTACACTGGGAGCAAAGTCTTTAAAGCTTGAAGGAGCCTTTTCAAAGAAGTATTAAATCCAGAAAGAAATGTGCCATCATTGTGTTCTTTCCCCCCTCCTTTTCAATGTCTACACTGAAAAATATTGGATGAACTAAGCCCTGGACCAGGACTGAATAGGAGTATGTGAAAATAAACAAGAAATGCAGATGATATTGTGTTCCTGGTAGAAAAATAAAAGAACCAGGAGCTTCTAATTTAGAATACACCAAGTGAAAACTTTGGGTCATATATAAATATTTTTTTTAAAAGGGGGAAAAAATCTCCAAAATTTAAATCAATGGTCTATAATGCCATTTTTATACAAGTCAAGGATTTTACCTATCTTGGACACTTGCTCACAGAAGATAGAAAGACAGCTGGTGAAATAAAGAAGAAAATAGAGATTGCCAGGAATATGTTTAGAAAGGAAAACTTTTCTAAGCATAAAGAATAATCTGACCTCAAGGAAAATTGACTTAAAATTAAGAGTAAGAATGACTAATTAGAACATCTGGTGAATTCTTCTTTGAGAGATGAACCATGTTCAAGGAAGCTTTGAAAAGAGGAATTTAGGATGAATAAAAAGATCAAATTTTCAAGTCCAGGGGATGGAGTGGGAATAAAGAAGCCTCAAAAAGGCCATCAAAGAAAGAAAATGGAGACATTGTTAGATCATATACTCAGACACAAGTCTATAAAAAGACTGCTGGAAGAAATCAAGGAAAGAATGAAACAATGGACTAAAAAAGATATTTTGAATAGTATTATACATATATAAACTGGACTGGTCTAAATTATGAAGACTGTGCAAGTGTGGCAAAGAGGCAGACTCAAGATTTTGCTTACATTTCCAAATGCTATAAAGTACCTTTCTGGAATCAAATCTGAAGTGCTGCACAGCCCTAATAAGAAAGATGTCAGGTTTTTTGACAACTGTCTAAAACCAAAAGTAATTATTACTATTTAATAATTATAAAAGTAATTATTTTCCAAGCAAAGTTTTATCGAGAATACAATTCTTATAAAAGCTGACTTACATGATTCCAAAAATGTTTATCTGATCTTAACTGTACTCAAATTCACCTTGAGACTTATATCAGTGGTGGGAGGTATAGAACAATGTTGTGGCCAATCACAACATACACAACATACACAATATACTTGTGTATCAGAAAGCAAAATTAACCTGTTGGTGTCCTAAATAGCCTACTAGAATGCTTCCTATTATTTCAGCTCATCTTTATTTTTTTCTGGACAGGGTGAGATGACATAATTACTGGACAAAGCAATGAGTGTTAGTCAGTTTCTCAATACTCATTCTGCCCCTGCATACACTCCTCAATCCCCCAAACTATCTAGTCATGTGCAGCAGAAGTCTAGCAAGCATCTCAGTTGTGTTCATGAGGCTATTTGCTGAGTCTCATGTAAACTTGTAATCTACATCAGGGATTCCCCCAACCCCTGGACTGCGGCCCAGTGCCAGGCTGTGGCTGGCTTGGAAGTGGGCTGCATGAGTGGCTGGCTGGTGCACCCGTGCATGCAGCTCAACTCATGTGAGCACTGCTTGCACAGGCCAGTTCCCTGTTCCCCCCCCTCTCCCCCCCCTCTGGCTAGGCCGCCAAGACATAAAGGTTGGAAAGCGCTGATCTACACCCATTTATTTCCTGTTTGCTGTATGTTCTTACAATAATTTCTGCAGCTGGATCAAAATTGTTGAGCTGAAGCAATTTAATCATGTTCTACTGGGAGGCATGGTCTCTCCTAAGCCTGTAAACTAATTAGTGCTGGGCAAAGGTTACAAATGGCCTGGTTTCAAATTCATTATTAAAATAAAGTGTCATGACATGCTCCCTCCCCTTAGCCACAAATCATTTAATAGAGAACCAAGCAGACAAATCTTAAGTGTTATGATCATCTTCAACAAAGTTTCTCTGTTAAATAAGCTTTTCCTAGTACTTTGTTTAAGGTTTTTGCAAGCATTCATATGATGCTATGGTGAAAGTGTAGTGTTCCAGAAATTGTTAAGGTCTTGTGAGAAGAAGGTTCAAAGTAAAGACACCTAATTATACCTGTTACAATCATGCAATTTGGACATACTAATAATACAAAAATGTATGCAAATGATAGAACATACTGACCTTGTATCAGTATTTGCATGTCAATATATTATTGCTAGCATAAAATGCCAACCAATATATTGCTATGGGGCAGTAGTAACCTGTAACTTTGTATGAATTGAAAGAAGTCCAAAAGGCAGAAGAGTTTCTTTGGGAAGATTTCATGTGAAAAATGAAAACTGAAGAAATCTCAACAAGACACATGAAATAAAGTTCTCATGACAAAAGATAGTTCTCAAAATAATAGAATTATTATTCTATTCACAATTCACAAATCCATGGGAATTGGATGAGGCAACAGTATCCAGAATGAGAAAAATGCCAAGAGCAGTGGTGGGCTTGCTGGAAGGTGTAAAGATGTATGGGAAATGTAATCTTTGTAATCATTACATCAAATAAGATACATGAACAATAGTGTTCCTCCTCAAGTCTTCTGGAACTCCAACTTAGTCTGGGCAGTTAGGCTTTCAATTTGGTAGGTGTTAAATATGTGGAAATGTGTATTGGTGAAACTTAGTTTTTACAAGTCTTAAGTCTCTGGAGAGAAAAAAAGAAGAAGTAACACTGGGACTGCTTTGCGGTCCTTATTGAGAGTGAGAACTGCATGAGAAAATATATCTCATTATTATTATTTTGGAGATCTCATCTCTCAAATCTTGATCATCATTTCTCCTACATAATATAAAAACAAATTGTAGGAATTGCTTCTGAAATTAAGAATAACTCTAGAGTAGTTGTTCAAAGAACTAAGATTATCTTTTCTATAGGACCCAGGTATCTACCCTGTTTCCCCTAAAATAAGACATCCCCTGATAATAAGCCCAATTGGGCTTTTGAGTGCATGTGCTAAAATAA
>JANHFM010003701.1:101353-114155 GCA_032468115.1 Grayia smithii
GATCTGCTGAACTGCAGCTAGCAGTCAGCTGAAGTAGCCTGCAGTACTGCACTCTAACCACTGTGCCACCTCAGCTCACATGTGCCTGAATTCCCAAAATGCAATGCAAATGACCACCCATGCATATGCCCCACCCCCACGCATGTATGCATGCCTCCTGTGCATACGCCCTGCCTCCCGTGCCTCGTTTTTGCTTCCAGGTTGGTGTAGGAGGCTTTCCAGGCCCAAAATGGGGCACAGGGGGACCTCGTGTGGCACCCCCACATCCTGTTTTGACTTCCAGGTTGGTGCAGGAGGCTTTCCAGGCCCAAAATGGGGTGTGGGGTCTCCTGCACCAACCTGCACCCCCGTGCATGTGCCCTGTCCCTCATGCATGTGTGTGCACATCCCCCAAATTCACCCCACCCTCCGTCATGTGCGGCATAGACCCAAAGATCAGCTGGGCAGTGGAAGGCGCGTGTGCATGCGTGGTGGAACTGGGCTGGGATAACAGCTGGCGCGCACACAGAGAGGGTTCTGCATGCCACCTGTGGCACATGTACCATAGGTTCACCATTACAGCCCTATGACATCCACCTATTTCAATGCAAAACTGATCTCCTTACACCCTTTTCCCCCCAAATGGATTAGACATATATCATAAATGAATGCCTGGCTATCAGTCAGTAATTATTACACATATCTTTTTCTAGATGCCTATTCTTCAAATAATTCTTCAAACTGTACTCTTCAAAAAGAAGTCCACTTTATAATGACTCAAGCACTCTTTTGAGCATTGAGAATAGATGTTCAGAACTGTCTAAAATCTAAAGAAAAGACATTTCAAATGTATTAGTGGTTTAAATTTCATAATTTTCTGGTAATATGAATAAACTGTCATATGAAAGACAAGTGAAATAAAGTATCCTATCAATTCAGAAAAACTATTATTTTTTGATCATTTCAATGAATACAATTACTTGAATGTATTTCATCCGGAACTTTATGATAGTAATTTTAATACACTCAGTTGTGCCAATGTGATCTTGACATTTTTTAGAGAATGAAGTTGCCAAATATTGTCTTCATTTGGGGGGTGGGGATGGGGGAAGGGTATTGTTTTCCCCCACCTTAATTGTATTGCATTGAATAGGATCTGTCATGGATCTTCAAGGCTATGTTACCCATGAATCCAATAATCAGGCCCATAAAGCGGGAAAGAAGATATTCCAGCATCACCGAGGCTACTAGTTCATGCTACTTTAGTAAATTCTAATTTCTATTTTTGATATAATTACTTTCTTTGCTCTACAGACAGCTGTAAAACAAGTGAAACCAGTTTCTGTTTTAAAGTACTCAAATTATACTTGTATGCTGTAAACCACATTATGCAGCATTTATTATCCTGTGCAGCCAATTGGGGGAAAAAAAACATGGCAGAGAAACCACTGGATCCTGAACTCTATTCAACTCTTGTCAGGCTGAAAAAGAAATGAATATACCAGTTTCAGACTAGTAAATGTTTTATTTACCCTCAATGTATCCCATGAGCACTGGTAGCTGAAGGATTGCAGCAATGGCATCACAAGAAAGACTTTTTCAGATGTAACTTAGATATGGCTCCAGAGCCCCTCAATATCTGGAGGACTGAATTACAATTATAATCTGAATCATAAACTTGTTTATGTGACAGAAGGGGAAATTATAAAATACTTGGAAATAATCACATTCTGGGAAGAATGGGTCAAGTTCTCCCAAGTTAGAAAAATCACACACCCCTGACTTGGACAGATCTATGAAGTATTAGAAACTCTGAATTTCTGATATATTTACTGAATAGTTGTTAAGATAATTATTCCTTATATTAAGAAATATAGTGAAAAATAATGTCTCAACTTCAACTAAAAAGGGTTGTATACTGGAAAATAGTGTTATAAAGTATCCCTATTTCAACTAGAAAAAAAGATTGAAGAGATATTGTTATGTAGTTTTTCCATTTGTTTTTGGCACGTACAAAAATAGTAAACTTTATTTTAAAGAAGCAAACTAAGCCCCAAACAATACTTCTGAATTTTTCTTTAATGTAAAAATGCTCATACTCTTAAATAATCACAGAAATAAATAAAAGCAAAGATAGTATCACATCTGGAGAAAAGTAATGAATGATGGCTTGATGACAACATCATTATCATCCAGTAGGAAATCAGAACTATTTGATGTCTTCTGTATACAGGTTTTAATAGTTATCTAGACCAAATTCTTCAAGGCAGGAAGTACCATAATGCAGCAAAATTATTACACAAAGACATTCTAAACGAACAATTGAAAACTTCCATGTTGATGAGAAAATTACAGGAAGCCGGAAGAATGTTCATGTATTCTGGTCTGTTCCCTTCCCCTTCCTTTCATTTTTCAATTGTTTTCCTTTGTCAATTGATTTTACAAGATGTTTCATGATCATCAACCAGAAATCGTCCATGATTTTAACCACTGAGCCCAAAATTAGGATGGTTTCAATGAAGCGTGGTCTTTAAAAGTTTACAATCAAATCAGGTTTTGAGAATCAAACTGAACAATTGGGCAGTAGAGCCATTTCCACTATCTGGCTTTGCAATCAGTCGCCTTAGAAATGGATTGTTATCAGGGTTATCTGCATAGGAAGCCAAAATGTTAGGAAACCAATCAATGTCCTGTCCCCCCCCTTTTTTCTTTACATTTGCTGCATTTATATAGGGGGACGATGATTGCCCTCTCCTTCCAGAGCACCCCTGATTGCTCTTGTGTTTTGCCTTAAATCTCAAAGAAGAGTAGGGAGGCACAGACAAAAAGATCATCTCAGAGGACAAAAAAAAAACACACTTAAAACAATTGGAAGGGCTATTACAGGAGTCAAGACAAAATGTTCCTGCATATGTATCAAGGTTCAGAGGGTTAAGTTGGATTATATTCCTTGAAGGACAGTATCTTTTATATGAGTGTGTTTAAGTTTATCTCTAGTGTTACATTCTCTCCTTTCAGGGATAAGTTACGCTGCTGTTCTTCCTTCCTATTTTGCAACTCTACCTGCTTTTCATTTCACCAGTGAATATAGCCCTTTGTAGGCAATATACTGTATTTTACTTGATGACAACCAAGAAAAAAATGGGGCAGGGAGTTCACTTCACAAAACACCTTACAATTGGATTCTCCTTACATCATTATTGCATGTATATTGATCGCACAGCATGGTTGCCATGCTGTCACCAGAGTATGTGTTATGACACTGTGCTTTCACCACCATGAATAGGTTTTGTGCTAAATACTACTGGCCAGTTCCTCCAAGTTGTTTTAAAGGACAAAATCTACTGGCCTGGCACCAAATACTCTGATTTAATTAGTTGGTGAACTGCAGCCAAAGTATTCCATCACTCTTCCTTCCTAAGTTTATTAATACTATCAAGCTAACAGCAAATGCAGGTACATGAAGCAATTGGCAAGGGAGTTTTTAACTGTTGTGTCTCTATCCTGGACCCATTTTCTAAGGCCACCTGATGGTCCCTGATTCCCCAAGGATAACCACACTATGTCAAACTTAGCCCTGTGCAGCTCCATGCAGGGTCTTGAGCTCTTAATTCACTAGACTTTACAATAGTTTGCAGATTTGCACCATCCATCCAGCTGGTGGGTGAAAAATAACAATCATTGTGCAGCTGCTGGGATAGCTCATTATGTTCCCCTTTTCTTTGGTTCTTTTGTTTTTATTGTTGTATTGCTTTACCATTTGGGGCCTACATTTTGTTCCAATTTGATCTGTAGTGTTTGGTTTTATTTATTTAAGGTGCACATATGCATATCCTGACAATACCGAGAATGGAAAGGACAGTATTATGGAAACATCCCAAGCACTTTTATTTCTGCAAACCCAACAAAGAAATATTTAAAAACCAATATTTTCCTTTAAAAAAGCAACTAATAAGAGGACAGCAAACAAGGAAGTCAAATTAAATTATTTTCCAACAGATACAATGTTTCTGGAATGGGAATTAGTGCTCAGAATCGTAGAAGCAATGTATAATACATTGTTCCTATCTTCTTTCCTGGAGAAATGATCATAAAAAAACTCACACTGTCTTCTGATTCTCTACTTTGCCTTGGTGGAGCCAATTAAATGCCCCCTAATAATCTCTTGAAGATCCTTCTCTGCCCTTTGCAATGAACAAGAGAAAATATTTCTGAAGGAAGGTGTAGTTGTAATGTAATAAACTGTCAGATTATTTCTGGATAATAGCAGTAAAACAAAAAGGGTAGATGTTAAAAAACTTACAACCACAATAGAGTCCAGAATTTTGGTCAGAGGTTATTGCAGAGACATCACCAGACTTTTATGACTGTTTTTATGATGATTGTAAAGTGAGGTCAGTGGTGTCATAAAAATGAATAATATGGTTATTAAGCAAACCATGTGGTCACTTAATGAATCCATTTTTCCGAATGAGTATTTTTTTTTTACTGGAAACTGCAAAAAAAAATATAATTTTGGAAACTGGCAAACAAACCCTGAAAACAAGCAAATCACAGTCCTGTGATTGTGGGTCTCTGCAATTGGCTTTAAAAGCAAGCTGCCTGCCAAATACCCAAAATGTAATCACGTGACCATGGGTGCGGGCAGCGTCACTGTTGTAACCATTGAGGATGGTTCATAAGTAGCTTTTTAAAAGTCCGTCATAACTTTGAATGGTCATTAAACAATTGGTCATAAGTCAAGGACTACAGGTACTTCAAAACATTTGTGAAAAAATATCCATATAAGCTGTCAGGTTTTGTAAAAGTTCAAGATTACTGAAGACTTCAGCAAACTGGCACATTGGATAACTACATATTAACTGATTCCCATGTTAGACTGAATTCACAAAAATGAAAGGCACTCCAAAATGAAATAATTGGGTTCAATCTAACCAAATCACATTACAGATTCTCTCTAATACAGTTAATGGAGGTCACTGGTTCTCCTGGAAAGCATTTGTTCCTTACTGAGTCCACTCCTTTGCTGCTAATATCATCAGACTGATTTAAATGCAATCCAATGGTTGCCAAGCATGATAGGGAAAGGAATCCTGCCATGGCAGAACAAGGAATCTTCTCATATTAATTGCCCTGCAGTCCAAATTGTATAAAATGAAAATGTAATAAGAGTAGTTTACTGACTGATTATTTTTGCAATCTTATCAGTAACTTTTTATTATTATTCCAGTATGGTTGTTTCACAATGAGAAAGTAAACCTGTTGGTTATTTCAAACGAGACAGCTGTTGCAAATGACATTGATATTAACTACATGGGTATAGTGCCAATTGATAATGTCCCCAGTGTTCCTGTACTATCTGTGACCTTGACAACCAAGTTTAAGCAGCTACTCTGTCTAATGAAAATTCTTTAGATGACACCTTAGAAACCAGGCTGATTAACTCTTTTGGCACACCACCAAGGCATGAACGATCAGAAATCCTATACAGCCTGGAAGGATTTAAAGAACATTAATGTCAATTACTGGTGCAGCTGAATTATTAGTTGCCGCTCTGCCTTTAGAAGCCAGGCCTAACAATAACCACGAATGAAGGCAAATATACCGTATGTGTCTCAGGATAATGTTGCAGGATCCATTCTGGGTGGGTCACTGGGCTTTTGGCTTCTGAGCTTTTGGACTCATGCTAGAGCTCATCCTCAAGGAACTTCTCTCACACCAAAATGTGTCTGGTAAGAGAGAGGTTCCCTGAGGATGGGCTCCAGCATGAATCTGAAAGCTTGGAAGACTAAACTACTGGTCAAAACTACCGACCCAGATTGGATTCTAACAATAACTGTTTAAATTAGGAAATATTTATTTAAGTTGAAAGCGAGAATTCTGAAAAGTTGCTGCACAGCCCAGATAAGAAAAAAGGCAACCAAGCAAAGATTGACTCAATCTTTGTTTAGATGCTTTTGCTAGAAGGATGGTCAAGAAGAGGCAATAATCTGATTTGTTTTGAGGAGTCTGTGATTAAAAAGCAGAGTCAGAGAAGCGTTGAAGGTAATAGATTCAGCTCTCCTTTTCTTCTCTGAAGACTTTGTTATCACTTTCTAAATGTCATTTGGGACTGCATCACTTGGAAGCTCCTGACAACTGTGCCATGGGAAATTAAGGGTTGATTATCTATCACAGGTGGAGGATTTACAACTACTGTACCAATAGATTAGCCACTAAATTTTATTGTAAAGATTTGTATTCGTTGTCTCTTATAATCTGATGATATAATTAATTGACTGATATGCATTTTGTTGGAATGTGCAATAATAATGATAATAAACTGTGATCTTATACTACAAGAATTAATAAAATCGACTGTGGAATGATGTGCACGTTAGCTAACTTTTTTACGGTGTATTAATCCAACATTTCATATACCAGAAATGGGGCTTAGCCATAGGAACCTCAGTTCATAAAAATATAAAATGTTCTCATTTTGTTAATTACAGAAGAGTTAGTCTACTTAGCAATATAGTACAGTATATACCTTCTTATAAACTCATCAAAGTGGATGAACAGACTGGGAAGAACAAGCTGGTTTTACAGTAGTTAGAACCAGTAATGGGATTCAAATTTTTTTACTATCGGTTCTGTGGGCGTGGCTTGGTGGGCATGGCATAGCTTGGTGAGCGTGGCTTGGTGGGCATGGCAGTGGAAAGATACTGTAAAAGCTCCATTCCCCCCCCACTCCAGGGAAAGGTTACTGCAATATCCCCATTTCTTCCCAATCACCTGGGATTTGGGAGGCAGAGAATAGATGGGGGCGGGGCCAGTCAGATGTGGTATTTACCGGTTCTCCGAACTACTCAAAATTTCCACTACCGGTTCTCCAGAACTGGTCAGAACCAGCTGAATACCACCTCTGGTTAGAACAAGGATCATGTATTAGTCCTGCAATGTCTATTTGAAAAAAATATGCAGGTGTTGCATATTTATGCAATTTGTGTCTTTATCAAATCAGTTTTTGTCTCTGTATCCGGAGAAAACCTTTAAAAAAAGTCAGAAGGTTCCACAATGCAGCATAACATCCTCTCCAGCACTTCTGTAACCAATATCACAATATTATCCCAGGGTTAGGTGCAATCCAGAGGGACTATTTGTTAATGACATTCTACCATACTAGTTTTGCTCCCATTGCTCTCTTTGGAGTGAACAGACTGGGTAGACCTGATCAATTTATTATTTATATTTGAAATATATATTTTTTTCAGCTTTGCCTGCATTGACCTAGGAGTTTGACCTGTTATTTACAATATTTAAGTAAATGGGCAATGTGATATTTTCATACATTTAGCCTGAAATTATAATTTACGAGCAGTCTGTCCTCTCTGTCTTTTTCTCTCTGATACTCTTTCTCTTGTTATTTGATACCAGATTATCCATAAACATTCATTCCTTCATTCCTTCATCTTAACTATCAAATACATGAGAGATCAAAAGGAATCTGGAAAAGTTTCATTTAAAAATAACCAGAAAATACCCTGAACGGTATTCATGTATGTTATTTATAAATGCAATAAGAAATACTATAAAATTAATTGCAACAGATTAATGACGAAGACCAAGTTTTCCTTTAATACATTATCCTCTCAATTTTTTTTCCCCTGGATGACTCATTTCTGTGAAAATGGTTGCTTTATCCAAATTTCAATATTAAAACATCAGCACTGAATCGTAAATACATTAAAGTGGCACGGAGAGAAAAGAAAGACAAGATAAAGTTGTGATGATGCCAAGAAGGAAGTATGTGGGGAGAAAAAGTAGCAATTCCCAAAATATGCATGCATTACCCTGTAATCAGCCTGAAGTGTTAATTAGACTCATATGAATGATGGGTATTTCAGAATATATTTAGGAATTGTAGCTTATTTTAGAAATGTATTATAGGCATTTCTGTAGCTGTTACCAAGGGAAAAATTCATTATCAATTTGTTAAGCATAATTTTGGATGTGAATATAAGCTTGCCCTCTAATAGATATTTATTTATTTAATTGTGTACCACCAGCCTCAACTGACTCCCTGTGGTTTACATCATAGTCACCTAAAATGAAATACAATTAAATATCACAAACATAACAATTAAAAACTAAATCCACAAACACTACAAAGATACTGTGAAAGAAACCCTACATAGGTTGTACCCTATAACTCATGCCGAATGTATCTTTTCTTTTATGTACACCAAGAGAGTATGCACCAAGACAAATTCCTTGTGTGTCCAATCACACTTGGCCAATAAAGAATTCTATTCTATTCTATTCTACCACTGTGACATACAGCCAAAGGAGCTAAGGGCTGCAGCTGCTGACAGAAACCACTGTGGTCCCTGGGCTATTTCTATGAAGCTCTGCCAGCTTTGAAGAAAGCCACCAAAACCTGATAGAAAACCATGAGTGGTATCACAGAATAACATCTACAATTACTACAGCAATGGACTTTCAGTGCCTCCATTTGTGTTTCTGGACTGGGACTTCAAAATCACCTCTACAAATGAACTGTACAAATAGTTCTCAATTTATGACCACAAAAAAAATTCTGTTGCTAAGTGACACATTTGTTAAGTGAATTTTGCCCATTTTATGACCTTTCTTGCCACAGTTGTTAAAGTGAATCATTGCAGTTGCTGTTGAGGTTGTCAGAAGGTTGCAAAAGGTGATCACATGATCCCAGGACACTGCAACCATCATAAATCTGAACCAATTGTCAAGCATCTAAATTTTAATCATGATCTTGGGGATGCTGCAATGGTCGTGTGAAGAACAGTCATAAGTTACTTTTTTCAGTGCTGTTGTAACTTTGGTCACTAATGAACTGTTATAAGTCGAGGACTACCTGTACAACAGTGTTTCTCTTTCAACCCCAAAAGATTACTATCAATCAATTAATCTATCAATCAATCAATCAATCTTGGGTATAATTACCAGGTTGCAGTTTTAGATTTACTTTTTTCTCCTTTCTAAAGATAAGGGCAACTTTTGCTCTCTTCTGGTCATTTGGTAGTCCACCAGACTGAAAAATGAATTTCATCTGATACTGGAAATTAAACTCTAAGTCACGGGTGTCAAACTTGATAACATCACCAGCCGGATCGTGACGTAGCATGATTTTTTTTGCCTTTGCGGAGCTGCATTGGGTGTGACCTCCATGTGATGTATCCCCCCGAAGGGCTGCCAGTTTGACAGGCCTATTTAAGAGTCTAAGTAAACAATTATATTACTAAGTAAATAGTTATTCTCTGATCATCTTTATTCATCCTGCTTTTCACAATTGTACGATGAAGCACATAATCTACTGCTGGAGAGAGTTGAAAAAGGTGAATAGTTTTTCTTTTTTCTTTATTATCTATAAACTTTTTACTCTCTTCACTTTTTAGCTGACTGTATGAAAAGAAGTCCTTCTTAGTATGTTAATCTCAGTTTGTTCTGTTGTTTCCTAATTTTTTTCTGACTTTCTTGTGTCATTTTTATTTTTGGATTTTCACTAAGTTTTTTGTGAAAAAAAAAAGTCTTTTTTCCCCTCATTGCACTTGTTTGTAATTGTGTTATCTCATTGATCTTAAGCTCCTTTTCCCTTTAACTTTATTAACAATTTAACTTACAGACTTTAAAATCCACTTTTAAAAAATCTAAACAGGTGCTGCAGCCAGATTTATTTTCCTTTAAAGTATATGATAACTTTTTCTTTAAAATATATAACTTTTTCTTGATATTCCTACTACTTTCAAATCTTCAAGAAACCTTCCCCAGATATTTAAAATCAGTTCAAGTGACTAACAATTACTTTACTTGCATCAAACCCAAAATCTGATGCTTGATATTGTTATTATGCCTCTGAAATAGTGTAGTTATTTTTCTTCATTCAACACAACATGTTCTAATATGTCTATACAAGTAAATAGTTTGATTTATTATTTAACAGTATTTTTCAAACTGAAATCTCCTTACTGAGTCCATCTGTTATTTTTCCTTGTAAAAAGAAATACAAATACTAATTGCTGTGATTTCACTATTGTTTCTAAACATGTTACAATCACATCGCAAATGTTCTCACTTGTCAAATGCAGATGTTGGAGGGAGAAATTGCTGGGTTACTTTAAAATCTGGGAGGTTTTTTTTTTTGTTGTTGTTCCAACCAATTAAAGCAATGAGTTTGTTTATGGCATAAAAGGGAAATGGGGAAAGTGGGAGACACTCCTCAGGAGACATTGTGATATGTTTGAGTTTGGGAAAACAAAGAATTTTAACCATACAAGAAGAAATTAATGCTGATGTGATGCTTTTTCTTTGGGTTTTGAAAAATATTTATTTTTCCTGGTTCTTTTTTATTTGCATGCTTTATTTTGTGTAGAAGTCCTCACTTATTTGCTGCTTACTGTGGCATAATCAATTTATTAGCTGAAGATTTATGGGCACTTGTTGCTCAAAAAAGAGGAAGTTACTAGTAACTTGGTATGGATTATATTGGTATCTTGGTACAGAAGTTGCCAGTAACTTGGTACAGATATATCAGTGTTGTTGTCTCTCTTCAGCCAGAAAGTAATTTGAATTATTTTATAATGCAAATTACTTTAAATAACTTTATTTTATGCTCACTTGGAAACATCAGAAATGCTTGATTTAAATGACACATTGTTGGTAATCTTAATAAGAAGGGATGAAGACAGAGGTTGCCTTTACCCAGTTAGAAGGAAGTTAACCCTTTTGGGCAGGGCAGGGCAGGGCAGGGCAGGGCAGGGCAGGGCAGGGCAGGGCAGGGCAGGGCAGGGCAGGGCAGGGCAGGGCAAGTCTTCAAGAGAATATTTTACTTCAATAAAGACTTAAATGAAGCATTTCCTTGCTGCTGCTTCAGGATTTCCTAATCTTCTATATTTAACAGAGAATCCTCAGAAATAAGAGGTTGCTGAAGAATCAACTTCCCATCAACACTTAGAGGCTTAATTGAGCAATTTCAACATTGTCTTTCCTGTGGAGATCTATTAAATTGCACTTAGAGGAAACCTTCCATCTTCCTTTAATATTCTTTCTGGTCTTGTACTTTAACCCATTCATTTTATTTTTAATTTATGCCTGAAAGCAAAAATATTGTGACATTGTTGCAATATTTTTAATGTAAGTCAAATTCTTCTGGTAAAGAACAGCTGATAACTTAAGGATAATTCTTTGAAATCTATGCTTACACTGTATTTAATAGTCTACTCTCATTTTCATTCGTACATATATATTGGAAAGGCTACAAAAACAGTATTAAAATGTCTTCTACCAAAAGTACGGTTAATATGAAAGCTTTTTCAAAGTTACACCAGCATATTGTACTTTGTCACCTATCAGTATAACAAAAGCTTATTACTGGGAATTGAAAAAAATAAGCAATTATCTTAAAAAGGCTTCTGTTAATCTCTCTGGACAGCAGCAAATTTAGCATGTCTCATAAATATTTTGGGAAGGCTTTTGTATTAAACACAGATAGCACAGTTTCAATTTATGTGATGTTTTGGTTATGGTAGAACGTTTTAGTAGAAAATAAAAATAAAATGCCAAAATGAAAGCATCTATTCAATCATTTGTAAATTCAAATAACTGCAAAAAAATTGGAATTTTTTTTTAGAGATTTTGAAAACAGAACAGGAATATTTTATTTTGTCCCTGCTTGTTTCTTTCCAGACATAAATAGGGTCGATCTTGGTACCTGTAGTACTTACCATAACAATACCTCCAGATTGCTCTTTGGTGCACATGCTCATTATAGGTGCCATGCCAATGGTGGTACCTTGGAAATAGATTCCACTAATGGAAGACAAGAAACTATGTTAAAAATAATAAATACAGGGAAAACAGTTATATAGGAACATAATTTTGGATTTTACTAATAGAGATGTGATATGGATGTAGGATTTTCTATGTGGTGCTATTGTTATTTCTTTAGAATTCTGTATTGGATTCTATCAATATGTAGCCTATGTATTGGCTTTCTATTCACTGATTTCCTTTTTGTCATGTCACCAGCAACATAATGTATCTAAAATTTTAAGTTCCAGTTTTGGTAGGCTTACCTGACTAGTTGTGCATTATCATGCGGTTTACGAGGTAGTAGTTTCATCTTTCGCCAATCCAGAAACTCATGAAGAGTGGTGAAGGGATCTTGAGTTACTGTACACTTATCCACATCATTCCAGACTTCTAATCCAACCAAGACTATTCTAATATTTAATGGCCTGTAGAACTGATGAGAAAATCAGATCAATATTATTGATTATATTTGCATAACTCCTAAAGTTAACAAAAGAGACAAATTATTGATATATAAACAGCAGATATGTTAAATAATTCATTGGACAACTTCTTTCTCAGTTTCTTCTCTCAGTAAAATGATGGCTTCTAAAATATTTGATGGGATACTATTTGATTAAGAGCTATGCGTCTAACACTCAGCATATATGTCAAATTAGACAGATGATAGCTAGATTATAAGAGACAACTATCGATTCACAGCATTTTAAAATTGCACATGTGGGGGAGGAGGATGCTGGATGAAGATGATCTGGTCCAGCAAGTCTGTTCTCATGCTTTTGTATTCTTATATAATACAGTTTTTCTATATACAAGTGTATTAATATGACCTGATGGCAGGGGTGAAATGCTACCGGATCGCGCCGGATCGCGCGATCCGGTAGCAGAGATTGGGGCTGGTTCGGCGATCCGGTAGTGATCGCTGGCTGGCCACGCCCACAAACCTCCGCACCCGAGGGACCCACTCACACAATGCCGCCGTTCCCGCCCTGCA
>JANHFM010003702.1:11160-21935 GCA_032468115.1 Grayia smithii
CGTGGCAGGGGAAGCATACTGCAAAATCTTCATTCTTCCCCCCCCCCCCCGGGGAAATTTCCATTCCCACCCTACTCCAGAGGAAGGATATTGCAAAATCCCCATTCCCTCCCCACTCTGGGGCCAGCCAGAGGTGGTATTTGTCTGTTCTCCTAACTGCTCAAAATTTCCGCTACCGGTTCTCCAGAACCTGCTGGATTTCACCCCTGGTTTCAGCATTGTTTTACTATTACTGTCAACCAGTAGCTCACCCTCTTACGCGGCACTAGGGATTATATAATAGTTCTGAATAATACAATACAAAATTATTCTGCAGGTATTCTCTCTTATGCCTTGTGGGCGGAAATATAATTCAAATAATAATAGCAATAATAGCTGCAAACTGTTTTGTTCTACAGCAAATGATGGTTGTTATCTCAATTTCCAGTTCATGAAGGCAGTCCACTTGGGGAACTCCACCGCTGTGTCCGTGATGGTGTAAAGGTCAATGTCCATATCCGAACTTTTAAGGGGCTTCGTGGTGTCTGCACTGGATTCTTGGTTGCATTTGACAAGTTCTGGAATATGGTAATCCTGAACATTTCTTTTCTGTGGTTTTTACTATGTCAGGGAAGTGCACAGCCGGTGTCCAAATGGAGTCAGAGACGCTGACATGAGCCAGTTTTATATATAATAAAACTGTATATATAACTGTATATAACTGTATACAGTAAACAAGGCAAACAGGAGCATCGTCAGGTAAATCAACCCAGCAGGAACATCATCAGGTAAATCATAGAGACCACACACAGCACACAGAACAAAATGGTGGGAAACAAGGAACCTCCTCCTTTACTCTTACAGCAACCAATCACAGCCCAGATGCCCTCATGCAGTGGTCAGCTCTTTTTAACCAAATAGCTGTAATTGTGTGTTCTTACTCATTGTCCAATCCTTCACTGCTCCAGCTATTACTTGAAAGGTTCAGATCAACCACCATGTGAATATATGTAGTTAGGAGAGCACGCAGGACTCAAATGGTATCATTGGCATTTCCAATACAAGAAAATGTCAAAAGAATCTGGGCTTTTATTTTAAGTCTATGGAATGTCTCTTAAATGCCTAAGTATATCCAAATGGGCTTATTCTCATAATAAAATTAAAATTCTGAGTGAGCAAGTTGAACATCCTATACTGCTTTATAATATCGCAACCAAACATTGAGAATAAGTATCAAATCATTGTTTTATGTTGATATCTTTCTGACTCCTGTCATCTTTCCCCACCGTGACACAAAAATTTATATTAAGAAGATCCAATATGTTTTAAGTCTTTCTGCCTATTTGCCTTGCGCCAGGCCCTGACTGATGTAGACGAGACATACCGAAAACCAGTGCTGGGTAAAGCTTTCTACGTGGAGCCACAGTTGACCCTCACCAGAGTAAGTTTCCATTCTCACAATATCACATCTGTTTCAAAAAGACATGACTCTTTCCTGTCTTCCTCTATAAAAGTCTGATTTCACTGCTAGCAAAGAAGAAGAAATGTTATTTCTTCTTTTATTAATCGGCGGAGATATAGCCCGATACAATCATTTGGGAGTTTGTTCAGAGTTTAGCTTCTTGCTCTCCAGTGATTTGATTCAGTGGCTGTCATCTTAGTTTTGTTTTTGTTTATTACTAAATGTTTGTACCAGTCACCAGAAACTCATAATGATTTAAAACCAATTCCTAGATTCGTCAGAGTTACAGTCATGTCCTAATGCTGTGGAAACTAATATTTGGTCTACTCAAAGAATCAGAATTTACAGAATGTCTGTGTAGCAGGACTTGGGAAGCAGAGCAGTGGTGGGTTTCTACCGGTTCTATCTGATTTGGGCAAACTGGTAGCAGTGGTGGCAGGAAGCTCCACCCACCCACCTGGATGTCATCACGGACGCTCTGCACATGCGCAGAAGGTTCTGCGCATGCGCAGATGTGGCCCGTGCGCTCACATTTGCGAACCGGTAGCAAAGGTAAGTGAATCCCATTACTGAAGCAGAGCTACTGTTGCTTTCTTTACCAGCTTGTGAGCTTCTCACAGACCCTTGGGTCAATTACTGTAGAACACAATGCTGGAATAGATAGGCTTAAGCTTTATCCAATGAGGATGTTCTTACATGCTAATTTTTCTCTTCCATTCTTCTTTATATTCTTTGGTCAATACATTTGATCCATGTTGGAGATGAAGGTTGGCTAATCATCAGGAGTCCACAAAGTTCGGTTTGGCTAGCTACCAGATCAATAACCAGGATTACTCCTAAAATCTTCCTTCCCTAAGTGTGTAAAGTTAGGAAAGGCTGGGTTTTTTTATCTTGCTTCAGGCTTTTTGCAGGGTGCAGATAGGGGCTTGTTTCTATTGCCTTCTGCCAAATGTTAGGAGAAAGTAAGAATTGCCATCTGTCCTTTCATTCCAGATGTTCTACGGAGTGGGAGAAAGGAGGCAGTTCCTCATTTCCCTCATTGGTCTGTTGTGAGAACTGCCCTAGATAAAAGGCTGTTGAAGCTTTCTATTTGACATGTTTTTCACTTGCCAAATGAACCAGCTCTCCTTCCTTTTCCACGGATCTTTGTTCACCTGGAAGAAGTGGATGAGAGTTTCTTTTCTATTTGAGAGATAAGAAACTAGTAGTGAATGGATATACAGCTTGCTGTCATCAAATTATGGTGAAGACCTAAGATGTTGTGGAGACCTTAAACAGTGGCGGAACTGGTTTAACTACCCAACTATGGTGCAGAAGAGTGCATATTTTCTATGTACATAAATACAGACAGGGAAATAAAAATGTGTGTGTGTGTGTGTATTCTTAGGCAAGGTTCTTTTTTTAAAAAAATATTGAGCAATCCTTGGTATGGATTTTCTATTAACTAAATGTTTGTTGAAGATTTCATACAGTCAGTCCTGCTTCCCATGCACCAAAGAATGGCATTTGGGATGTCTGCAATTTGTGTGGAATTTGGAAGGATTAATCTGCTGCTAACCTGCTTGCTACACATTCAGGATATGCTGGAATACAGAGCCCCCCCCCCAAAAAAAACAGTGTAAATAGGGGGTCTGTTGAGCAAACTATGTTTATTATCTTCTAGAGCAGTGTTTCTCAACCTTGACAACTTTAAGATGTGTGGACTTCTACTCCCAGAATTCCTCAGCCAGCGACTAGAGCAATGGTTCCCAACATGGGGCCCAGGCCCCACAGAGGGGCAATTTGATTTTTATTGGGGGCAATTGGAACCTTGTTTAAACCAAGTTAATGTCCTTTTAGGCTTCCTCCGTGTGAGTAGGAGTCACTTTTTGAATAGTAAAATTATATATCATGGGGGTGGGGGGGTGGGGGGGGCATCAGGATTTTAGAGATGCTTAGCTGGGCCATGGCCAAAAAGGTAGGCCTAGAGGTAGGCCCACTATTTATACTAATAGCGTTCTTTGTGCAGGGGGGCGGTACAGATTTTTATCTGCTCATGTATCGTTTCAGCATGTGAATGGACTTATCCTGAGTGCTCACTAGCACCATCCTTGGCAAGCTCTATTTATTAACCAAAAGTAGTTGCTAGATGTTGGAAGCTGGGGATAAAGGTTGAATATACATATAAATACAAAAAAGAAACCTTTTAAATAAAAACAAACAGGGAGTTCACACATGAACCATCACAAGGAGAAGTCAGTCCCTATATTTATCTATTCTCTTGGAAACTATGTCTTGTAAAAATCCTGGAGCAGATTTTGCTTTCACTATATTGATATCTAATGTCTTACGGTTGTTTTGATTGAGAAGAGTTGTAGCCGTGATTGTTATCAGTGATTTGTCCTGTGATAGATAGCCTTTCTCCTGCTATGCAGAAATAACTGAAAGGGTGAGCTTGTACCCTTCCTCAGCTGATCACAACAAATTGTCATTAGATTTTTCAAGTGTAAATATATGTACATTACTACCATTTAATATTTAATATTGGCAGTGCACTGGCTACTATATAAAATTGAAATGATCCCACCCCAGAGGTATTTTAATTCATATCAGCTGCATCAATGATTGTGGCAGATTTTTTTACTGACAGATCTGCAGTATGGTATGTGTACTGTACGAAAAGTGTGTGAATCATGCATGGTCATGTCTATAGAAAATGTAAGGAACCCTTGTGGCGCAGTGGTTAGAATGCAGTATTGCAGGATAACTCACTACGCACTTCCAGGAGTTCAATTCTGAGCAGCTCACGGTTAACTCAGTTTTCCATCTTTCCGAGGTAGGTAAAATGAGGACCCAAATTGTTTGGGGCAATATGCTGACTTTGTAAACTACTTAGAGAGGGCTGTAAAGCACTGTGATGCAGTATATAAGTGCTATTGCTATTGGAGAACTTGTTGACTAAGGAAAAATAGATTCTCCCTTTTTCAAAAGAGGATTTACTAAATTTTTGACTAAATTTTAATTGGACAAAGGAGATTAGTTTATCCATCATTTGAAAGGTCAGAGTATAAAACATTCTGTGCCATCTCTTATGACTTGTGAATTTATTTCCAATGTTTCTCTGTAGCTCTTCGACAGACTGAGGTTGCAGGAATCCTTGGTTAAAAAAGAAGCCGATTCAAAGATGGCTACAGACTTGCCAGCCCTTCCATATGATCCAAGGACATCAAGGAGGAAATCTGAGTCAGGTAGGGGAAGATCAGAGGAGAAACATGGAGCAAAGAAGCACGCCAGCAGAGAGAGGACACGAAGCTCTAGTTTGCCGAAAGTCTCTGGGAGAGACATGGATTTGCCCAGCAGAATCTCCCAAGTAGAAGAGAAGAGCACAGGTGTCAAAAGAGGCCGTTCCCGAAAAAAGCAGAGGCCCAGAGTAGATTATCAGCAAGTGTTTACACGACACATAAACCAGATTTTCATTAGAGGAGAAAATGTGCTGCTTGTTCACCTGGCACATTGATCTCATTGACTGATTCCAGCCGCAGCAGCTCATTGATGAAAAGAGACAGTATTTTAACTCTTTTTTTCCTTTTGGTCAAAAGAGGGAAAGGATTATAGACATAGAGACTTGAGCCGGTTGTCTGTTTGAATGGACTGGAATTTATCTACAGCTGATACGGTCTCTCTCAAACCAGATGCCCTAAACTTTGAGAGATGTACAGGCTGTGTGGCTTTCAAAATTGTATGGCTTGGATGTGGAGTGACTTTCCTTATACAGTAAATATTTAAATTCTGCAGTATATACAGCTGGCTAAGTGGGTCTGGAAAAGCCACATGGTCATGACACTGACACTTCCATGAGAAATGTGAATTAAGGGACAGAATGCTGTAAGCTTGTGAAAAGGAGCTACAGCTGTAGGTATTAGCCTGCTTGAAGCCATCTCTCTCTTTTCCATACACTATGCACAGGGCCCTCCAAAGGACTGGTCCAGCTTTGCATTGCTCCTAAAGGAGTCCCATTCTCCAAAAACGAATGGAAAGAAAAAGGAGTTTGCATTGCAACTAGTGTAATTTAAAGAAAAAAAAACTTTCCTCGCCAGTTCATCTTTGTTTTCTTCTTTTTCAGTGACTGAAAGTAGCCTTTGTCCTTTTGTTTGATATTTTTAAAAACTGAGCCTTCCACCAATTTTCTCTTACTTGTTTTCCTACCCATTTCTACCTGCAATATGTGTGGCTTCTCTGGTTTGAGCTTGCTTTGGTGTATTTTTCAACAACCCAGAAATTGTAGCTTTTTTTTCCAATCCATTTTTGTGTCTTTAACAATAAAAGCTAAGTTATACGTATGTGGTTTTAAAAAAAAAAAAGAAAATGTTGAATGTATGCTTGGTGTTGCTATGTACTATCTGGTGGCTTTGGGAATCTGATTTCCTTGCAACTCTTAGTAACTACAGAAAATATCTACTAGGATTTTTCTAATTATTTTTTGGCTCTCAATGATCCTTTTCAGATGCTGCTTGTTCTTGAGAAGCATGTTTAAAACTGCTGAAAATAATGCATGATGATTTTTTTTTTAAAAAAAAAATGGTGTTATTCGCAGCACCTCTGTATCTTTCAGCATCTGTCAGAATAGTGCAAGATGTAACAATGCATGAATATGGACCATGTCATGAAAATGTTTAGGGCGCTATAAAACAGCAACTCTGCTTATGGGGAATGTAATAAACACATCAGTAGCTAGAGAAGATTCCCTTAAGTAGGAGAAATGCCATAAGGTCTTTTACAATTTTATTAAAATTGAATTCCAAAGCATCTATATAAGCATAATTAATACAATACATTTGGTGAGTCATTCTGCATTTCTAAAATAACTAGAAAAATCTAATGACTGAGTTGCATTACGTAAAGGTCAATTGTGATATATTTTTGTCTGAATGACAAAACCAAGTGCATTTTGCTTAATATTCTCCAGAGGATAAAAATCAAGCATTTGAGGGAGGGAGAAATCATCAGATTTTTTTTTTTACAGATAATATTTTGGGGTATCAGAAGCATATTAGAAAGCATGCAGCTTTACTGTTGCATGTGATGCTTATGTTGGAAGCAAAACAGGCAATTAAAAGAAAGCCTCATTATTTCTTCTCAACACTTTCCTGGGGTGGCAAAGCCTTTAACCACCACTCCACCAGCAACTAATGGAAAACCAATTTTCTTTTGGGATGCTGGAGCCCTGAATTGCATGATAATAGTTACACAAAATAGGGAAGCCTGTGAAAGACATTTTGCTGACTCGCATAAAGCCCATCTCTTTTTGAGCGCTCAAAAAAGATAAAAATAATCATGAAAGGAGATTTTCAATGCAAATGCAAATGCACGAGTAGCTCTCACTCTCAAGTTTTACTGTAATTTAGGTTAAAGTGTGACAATGCACGTAACATTTAATTTTCCCCAGTATTGAAAAACTCAAAACATCAAATTTTACTTCATCAGTGTAATTGGGTGCTTGGTAGTAAATATGGTAATAATCAAGGAAAAGAGCTAGGAAGCAATATGTGTAGGATGCAAGCAAATTTTTTTTGTAATTGTATTTGTTTCAACAAAAATGGGAATGATATATGCAAAATGTGTGTCTTCCATAGTATCTTCTTTCTTTGCTATTCTATGTTTTTTTTAAAAAAAATCAGTACATGTTTCGATGTGAGATAGCTTCAGTTTCTGCAGCAATCTCTCGTTGCCTTTTCTGATGTGATTTTCTCCAGCCTCTTTGTAATGTATAACATTCTTTCCAAAATAGTCTTCTCTGGTGCCTTTAGATACATTTCCTAGGACATGCATCTACACCTAGTTAGAGTCGGTTCACAAGTGTCCAGTAGAAACTTCAGTGATATCATGTGTAACGTTACCTCATCCACTCCTTATGGACTCTTTATTGTAAGAGTCTTATGGCTGGATCCATGTTTGATATCAATTTTGACTTCCCTTGGACAACCACAAAGTTTTACTATTCCTCAGGAGTTCTTTAACTCACTCGGTTACTTTTTGAAAATCCCAATTTTTTTTTCCTTCTTTTTTGAACTTTAGTACCATATGTCTTCTGAATTCATGTACTTCAGCAATAGGGTCAAAAGCTAGTATTAGAATGGATTACTAAAATTTAGTTGTAAGGTTTTTCCAATAATGAGCCATTTCCATGCTTGAACCAAATACATTTATATATTAATTACAATTCATTCTCCCTTTTTCTTCCCTCTTCGACATCAAACACTGAATATACATTTTAGTGTTTTGATTCAGTTTACCTGTTTGCTTCATTCTCAACTCTTTATTTTGATTTAAAAAATAATTTAAGTTTAATATTTCCCCCTAGTATTTTGTTTAATTAATGAAAGCCAAACTTTCTATGGTGCATCCATATTTGTAAACTAGAATACTGTTTGCAGATTGATTTTATATGTATAACTATTTGTCACTTTTTCTTTTTTTTTCTTTCTACAATATTCTGTCAGTTATTTAAGGGCAGAAGTTTCTTACCAGAGTCATGTTCCCTTATTGGAACTTAATTTCGAAAGATCAGAATATCTCTCTGATTTTCTCTTGCTGCTTTTTCTTCATGTAGCTTCTGAAGTGCCATTTACTGAAATAGAAGTAATCCAGAATCCATCTTATCCCTTGACCTTTGTTTCTGTGAAAATACTATATGTCACTAATAATTCTAAGTCATTCTCATTTTTAAATCATATTAATCTTAATTAGCTTGTTGGCAGTTGTTACTTGAAAACTTCTAGGTGCTAACTTAATTTCCAAGGTGTTACTTCTCATATACCAAGTATAAAATGTATCTGGAAACAGCCTGTCTTCCTTTATGCCCTCGATCCATAGTAGCTTACCTCAGGACGTCATAATTCATTTCTGAAGAAATGTGTTTGCCAGAATGGAACATGTGCTACCAAAACATAGCTTAAAAAAATCTTTAAAAGCTACCAAGGCATAGTTTAATAGTCAGTAGAGACAAGCATAAAAACTTGAAAAAGAAACTTTGAGACTAGAGGCCAATGCGATACCATGGGTGGATTACTTAGCTGTGATAAAAAGGATTAATATTTTGATTGCTTTGTTGGACAGTCCATAACTTACGAATGGATAAATTTACAACGATGGTTTATGCTCAGTTCAACCAAAAAAGAAAAAGTAAGCAAAACTGAAATTAAAAAAAAAAACCCTACCTTTAGGTGTGGAATACTTAGCCAAACTGGCTCTCCTGTTTTCTTAAAACTGAAGTTGTCTGTTGGTAAAAACTAAGAATGATATTAAATATGAGTTCATTTGGACAGTGTTTTAAAAATGCTTCTCTGTGACCACATGCTACTTGTTAAGTTTATCATTATATGAACTGGATAATGTGTGAGTTGTTCAGCTGTTTACAGGGATTTTCCACCAGTGGTGTGAAATAAGTTGTGGAGGACAGTTATAAAATGACAGTGTTGTTCCTCCACCACCCCCTTCTCCTCTTCCTCCCCCTCCCCCTCCAACAATCTTCCTTCTATTTTCTGTTCAGAGAAGCTACATTTAACCTCTGCCATACTATGCAATATTTCCTTTTATGAAGACATGAAGAGTTGGTCATCCTATGTAACAGCAGACATATTGGCTTTCATTGGATAGGATTTTTGGACATTGATATGAAGAGTGTCTGTTACTAGCACATCTTAAGACAACATTCTTCTCTTGAAGATTTTCTGTCACTTTGAGCTCCGAACTTTTGGTCAATGGTGCAAAAATAAATATTTACAGCTTTGTTGATAATAATTTATTGTATGTCAGTCAGCAATTCATTTCTCACTTCACATGGCTCATGCTGTCAAAGATTTTCATTTCAGTTCACAGAAACCCCGTTGGAGCTGAAGATGAATTTAATTTTTTGTTGTTCAGGAGAAGAAATACGCAGTGCCTTGGTGAAGCTATGCCACAAAGTGAATGACAGAAGTCTAGTTTGGTGAAGAATCAAGTATAAAAACTTGTTTTTTTTTTTCTAATCCATGCAAATGTTTCAGGAGAACTTGAAAAGACCGGCTCCTCAGCTGACAAGACATGAAGCTTGTCACAAAAGACAGAAAAGAAATGCCGTGTCTGACTTTTGATTTCGTTTTCAGAGTAAAGTGCAGGCACATCGGCACATTTTCTCCTTGACAATTCCCTGTCAATAGAACCTACTTATCCCACTTCTGTTGGGGTCCTTAGAAATGACGCCGCTTTGGGCGGATGGTTCATGTGCATCCTCAATTTCAAAGCCTGATGTTAGAGAAATGAATCGTTGACGTGACACATTTGTAAGTAATGTTATTGTCACAGTTCCTCCATTGAATCTTGGGGACTCTGGTATGTAGCTATGCAGTGCAATTTGAAATGCAGTTCCCATGGTCCTTGGCTTGAGATGACTGGCTCTGAACACTTCCATGTTTGTAATACATATAGGACTTGATTTTCTTTCTCTGCTTGTTCTTCTTTTTTTCTTTTTTTTGTTTCTCCAGATGTTTCTCTTTTGTCAAATGAGACACTGTTGGCACATCTGAAGGACATGTGTCATGTTCAGTATAAACTCGGACAGAGCCTGCATGGCACAGAAGCCCCAACCTTCTGACTTTGGTTTGAACAGTTGGGAAAAGTTACCGCTAACCTACATATGCTATGTGAGCAAGGCGAAAGCGCCAAACAGCTGCCAGTCTGTGCTTTGGCCCTGCGAATACTTGTTAAAAGAATGTGCAAATGGCCTCTAGTCTCTTTTCTTAAGGATTGTATTTCCAAGAAGGAGTTGTTGCTTGAACCCCTGCAATGTATGTACATGTATGATGTGTCTTTAAGAAATAAAAATGCTTGAGGATGTTAAGCGTCTGTAGCAGGAGTTCAGTCTCCAAGGCAATAAATGTCTAACTGTAATTATAAGCTGTGTCAGAGTCATCTTTTAAAATAGAACCATTTTTAGCAATATTTAATGTTTCAATCGTAACTTTCTCTACTGACATATGAAGATGGTAACGCATTTGTAATAACATACGGGTAATCCTCAACTTACAACCACAATCGAGCCCAAACTTTCTATTGCTCAGTGAGATATTATATAACCTTTCTTGCCACAGTTCTTGAGTGAATCATTGCAGTTGTTCAGTTAGTAACATGGTTGTTAAGTGAATCTGGCTTCCCCAACGACTTTGCTTTTCGGAAGGTCGGAAAAAAAAGGTGATCACATAATCCTGGGACACTGCAACTTTCATAAATTTCATAAACTTTCAAGGTTTACTCAGCCTTCCATCCTTTCGAGGTAGGTAAACTGAGGACCCAGATTGTTGGGGGCAATAAGCTGACT